>JAOTQE010036041.1:0-10138 GCA_025631205.1 Nesometra sesokonis
AAATTTTTTATTTTGAAAGAACTAAAAACCAAATTAATGCGTAAGTCCTTACATAAAGTATTGCATAAAATTATTATATACATTTGAATTTTTTTGATAAAGCTTTTAAAATGATTGTTTAATCATTAGATTAAAAATTAACATTATTTTTTAATTATTTTTTTTTAATGTAACTTGTTTTTCCTTGTATTGTATTTTTTTTAAATAATCATAAAAGTTTGCAATTTTATTTCTATTTCACAAGGATCCCAATGGAAAAGCCTTACTTCCTGGCCGATCCTAATCCTCTTGTTGTGCCAATTATGTTTGTACTAGAGGATATTTTACTGCATTTTGCCATATTTATATATGTATTTTTTACTGTGATTATAAATAAATTCAATAAATAAATCAATAAACCTTTACTGGCATATTTTAGTCACATATTCATTTACAAGCGAGTGAATTGAAAGTTTCTCTTGCTGAATATTATCCTCAAACTAATGTTGTATCAATCTATCCCCATACCTTCCAATGGATTGTATTTTCCAGCATCACAAGGTTCAGGCACAGGTGTGCCCTCTGGGCAGTAATGACCGACAGGACACAGGTAGCCAAATGTCTCATTAGTAGGATTAGAAGATGTAGCCCCTAGCTCGCAGTAATGTCCGGCTGCACACATGCCAAATGGTTCTTCAAGTCCAGGGGAATTACAGTACCAACCGGGGGAACATAATGGACAATCCGTTGCTGCACGTAGACCGGTCTGGTTACCAAAGCGACCAACTGGACAATCTTCTCCTAAAAACAAAAAGAGCATGGTGAAAGTAATGTTTTTATTGTATAAAGAATGACACTGTCACTCTAGTATAAATACTTATAAAACTCCTTGTAGTTTCTATGGAAACAAATTAATTTTATCCATTTATCATTAACATCAATATATTATTCCAAAATAAAAAGAATACAGATATATTGTCAGTACCTGTGACTGAGCCTTCCTCGCAGTATTTTCCTTGTGGGCAGATATCACCTGTAACCCCATCAGTGGGGGCTGGTTCTTCTGCTCGAAGGGTACAGAAGAAGCCAGCCTGACACTTAGCCTTAGGTGCAGTTAGGCCTTGTTCATCACAGTACCAGCCAGCATCACATGATGTACAATCATCTATCAAACAATACAATAACTATCAAACAATACAATAATATACTGTAATATACATTACAAGCCTGAAATGTTACCAACCAATGACTTACGAAATACTGTAGCATCAAACCAGTTACTGAATGTTTCCAATGTGATTTCGACAACAGTTGTAAAGTATTTACTTTGACCAGAAATTGAAATAAGCGCAACTCCACTGGTTGCCCTAAGCGTGCAATTGAGGATATTTTTTTACTACTTTTTTTAGCAACTGAATATAACCGAGTTGAAATAATTCTCTAAAAACTTTATGACGAATGGCAACTCAGAAGAACTGAATATAGTTACGAACACACACACCATGCATGCTATTTGTAACTTATGGCAATTGACTGTAACTGTACCATGTTTTATTTCACGAGCCTTGTACTTTCTCATGACATAATTTATGTCGAAATATTGAATGCTGTCACGATGGCATGAATCTGTATGCATTATACATTTACTTTTTTTTGATCAGTGGACTTTTTGGATTTTGTACTTTCTCAGTTATGCACAAATTAGTTTGCAACTGAATAAACAACTGAGATTAACTTGATTAGTTTTTGCAATTTGCAATTCTCTCAAATGTGAGGTGTCGTGACAAAAAGAGTCGTGTTGTACGCCGGGCCATTTTGAGATATTCACAAAAATAGACAGAAAGTCATAATTTCACAAAAATGAGATTCCTCTTGATTTGTTAATTTTAGTAATTAAATATTATGATTACAAACTTCCTGTATATGTTTATTTACAATAAACATGTTTTGAACTACATTTTGTAAAGGCTGTTTTTCAAAATCAATGGTAAAACATACGGGAAGTCAACAGTTGTTTATCTTTAAAGTCGATTTTCTCCAAATTGTTTTTATATAACCATGTTTTAAACTGATTTTTCACTGGTTATACTGAAGCTATGAGCTTCATTTAAAAACCAATTTAAAGCTTATAATCTCTTCTATCCAAATACAACAATAACTCAATTTTGGTTTTCTGTACAATACGACTCATTTAGTGGTGACACCTCACAAATGGGTTCAGTTGCATGGGATGCTTATATTGACCAGTGGAGTTTAGTCGAGTTGATTCCAATAATATTCAATAAGTAATTCCTCTAGGCCATTTATTTTTACTTTTCAAACTTGAAAAACTGGGTTCAAATAAAGGGTCTTTACAGGTTTTAATTTGATGCTATTATTGTTTTTGAGGATCCTCAATTTACTTTAGAATAATGTTGACTTGAAATAAATGCGAAAACAAATATACTGTTAAAATGTACATATAGCTTATATAGTTTATATAGAGTTTTAACTTACTAAACCATCTATACTAACCTGCAGCTGCCAAGTTTGTCTTGTTTGAGTAAGTTCCAATAGGACATTTGTTCTGTTCAGCATACTCAGTTCCATTGGGACAGTAATGCCCAGGAATACAATCGTTAGGCACAATGACACCTGTAACATTTCCTAGTTCATATGGATCACAGTAGGTTCCCGATGGACAGGTTTCACAGTCTGGTTTTCCTTCTTCTGGTTGGTAAGTTCCTGATTTTAAGAATAATTAAGAAAATTAATATGATATTGACCTCTAAATAATCAAATGAAAAAAGTATGATAGAGATAAGTGGAAACAAACAACATTATTAAGCGTTTGTTTGGTTTTCCTGCTTCTGGCTAGTAAATGCCTAATGATGAATACAGTAAATATATTAACAACAATGACAAAATCTACTGAAAGAACTACTGCAGCATATGATAGAGGATTTACTCAATCTTACCTCTTGGACATAACTGTGGAGCTGAGCTTCCTTCAGGACAGGCAAAACCCTGCGGACAGAGGTATTCAGATGGTGCTCTTTCACTCTGACCTCCAGGACAGAAATAGCCTTCCATACAGTCACTTGATGGTTTGTAAAGATGTTCCCCAGCACAGTATTTGCCTAAAATAATAATTTAGAATCTTTGTCAGTTTCTTTCATTATTATGGTTGTGGTAGACCTTAATGTATTATTTTGTTAACACATTGATGTTGAAATGCAGAAACAGATAATGAAATCCAGATCAACCATTTGCAAAGATTTAAGTATTGATAAAATTATCATAAAAATAATTTATTCAGGCATTATGAGAAAAAAGCAAGGCAATATACAAGTTGGGTGTTCTACTGAATACGCCAAAGTATACAAGAAACAAAATACAAATATATCTGACTAGAATATTCACAATTATTAGTCAATAATTCTGTTTTTAATTGGTTTGATATTATGTACAGTAGTAATGCACCGTGTAAGTGTAATATCCAACAATCCCTCACCCCAAGCCACTGTCACCAGATTTCGCCAAGTGACGACTCTTTATTTCAGAAACTGGATGTGCATATGCGGAAGATCAGCATTGTGACCAGCAAATGGTGAAAGTACAACAGAGAACCACCCGTTAACACTTCAGCGTTGCACACAATTTACAACGGTTGATTATAAAGAATTAAGTAGGACAAATAGACCTAATACATCAAGCTACAAAAATTGCCATTAAAGCTTGTAACAGATATCTGCGAGAGAAGCCCCTAGGCAGAGGACAGGCAAGGCCTAGGGAGTTAGGCTGAGGCTGAGACCTGACAAATCTGAAATTGCAAGAAAACAATTTAAATAATAATTATAATACTGAACGCCTAATTTTGGGGATACAGAAAAATGTTGTACTCGCTGTGGCAAAATACTGAACTCGTCTTTGACTCCTCCATTTTCTGATATCCCCAAATATAGGCATTCAATAGTATATAAATAATATTACCTGGTGTACATGATTCACAATTCAGTTCTTCTGTATTCTGAGTTGTGTTACTGAATGTTCCATTTGGGCAAGCAGTGGGCCAGCCAGAGCCTTCTACACAGTAGTAACCCACTGGACAAACAAACTCTGCCGGATCAGGACGTTCTTGTCCTCTGGGACAGTAGAAGCCTGCTGTGCAGTCATCTGTTGGGGCAGGGAGTTCGTAATCGTCACAGTACTTGCCATAATCGCAGTCAATTGGGGCAGCTGATCCAGAGGGGCAATAAGTGCCTGGTGGGCATTTGTTACCAGTGTAGTTAACAGCTGGACAAGTGCAGTCTGATATAACAGTAGCATTTCCTAAAGACAGAGAAAATATATATATAATTATATAATAATAAATACAGTAGCGATGGCATCTTCAAATCTTTAATCATGTCCTGATGCCATAAAAACTAGTGCTATTCAGTGGACCTTAATCAAGGCAGGTGAGAAAGATTAAATATTTTCAGTGTCCACAGTATTTTATTTCAGCCAGTATCCATGTCAACCCTAACATTCCAACAACCAGGAATGTGCATTCAGGTTTCATTCTGGTATTCACATTCACACCTGGTCAGAGTGTACATATATAGACTAAGGTCTGACTGCATATTAACTATTAATTAGCATTGCTGCATTGGAACTTGGGGTACATCTAGGTCCTTCCTGAGTTGGATGCACAATTCAATCTTGGTTACTCTTAGCTGCACTGATGATAAAAAAAGGGATTTGCAGATACTGTTAATAATTTTATTACTTCTACTTTATTTTGTCAATCCTGGTCAGATTTTTTCTAATGTTATGTTTAAATGAAGATAAATAGAAAATTATTTCTGATACTTCAAATTCTTCGTCCATAATAACCTTTTCAATGCTGGGTGTTAGTCAAAGTGATGTACTGAACATTTTTTTAAGGGAATGGCATTATGAAATAAATGCCAAACAATACCAAGAAAGATACTTTTGTTTGTGTGTTAGGGTGGACATGCTGTTGGACTATGGGGGTGTGGACATTTTATAATGCATATTTGGTCATGTATCTTCATGACAGGCATATTATATTTTTTGTTCATGAAATCTGTAAAAAAAAAACGCTCCAAGAAAATATGGTGTGCAGTTTTTTTTTACACTGTATAATGATGAAGATGCTTATAATGAATAAATTACTGGAAGTTTATATAATTTTATTTCAAAAGATTACATAATTATTAATAAATATTTGTCAAATAACAAGTTTATCTTACCTGGAGGTAATGGCATAGAATCCCAGGCTCCCCCTGTGCAGAACCAGCCAGCACTACAGTTCCCAGTCGGCTCCTCAAGCCCCTCACCTTGGCAATACATACCAGGAGGGCAAAGGTCACAAGATGAGATATTCTGTTGAGCCTCCAAACCATTGTAAGTTCCTTCTGGACAGGGAAACTCAAATGGATAGGTTGTTCCAGTTGGACAGTAATGACCAACTGGACATGGAAAATCCAGTGGATCACTTGTGTTGGCTGGACAATAGAACCCAGCTAGACATGATGGACATGAACTTCGACCTGCATGTGACATAAAAAAATGATTGTTAAAAGTAAAATTTTTTTAAAAATCACTAAAATACAATTTAGTGTAAAAGTAGAATACTACAAGTTTAAATGTGAAGCATACAAATGTATCAATTTTTAATATTTTAACATTAATTATGTCATCTTCATGTATAGTATAGTATTTGTTTTCAAAATGTTTGCTTGGCAATCTACACAGAGTTGTGGTAATTAATTTTTTAATGTTATATAAAATATAAAAAAATTATATAAAAATGTACTATAATAAGTATAGAAATTCCTCATTTCACAATTTGATGTATTCTATTTTTTAGTTACTTATAAATCCATATGGATTTATAATAATTATCTTTTGCAAAATTGTTGGCTTTCAAAGTTTTATACAGGTGGAAACATTCATGTGTTCTTCTGTTACAAATTGAGAACCAATAAATAAATAAATAAATATACACACCTTCACTGCCTGTGAACGTTCCAGCTGGACAATCCAATGGTATGACTGTACCCTTTGGACAGTAACTACCAACTGGACAAACACCACCTGTGCCCTTATGTCCATCACCTGCAGTTGGTGTTGCTCTGTCTACTCCCGACTCACAGTAGTACCCAGCTGTACAGTTGCCATCTGGCTCAGGAGAGCCTGGTGTTTCACAGTAATGACCACCTGAAAGGAGACAAGGCCTAGTTATATGAATCTTATTATGTAATTCATTTATAGTGCTTTTTGCCTAGGTCTCTCAGTGCTGTTTGCCTAAGCCTCTCTCCAAATACCAAGGATAATGCATGGAAGCTCACTTATTTGAAAAGGGGTCTGTTGATGACTGGGCAGTACACAGGGGACAATCCTCTACTCGTTTTCAACAGCTTACCATCTTACAAACACAACATATATCTGACAATTCACAATTGTCAGCATATATATAATAAGAGGCATTTAGGTCAGTCAATGAAATCAGTGGAAGGCTAATGCTGTGCACTGGACCATGAAGACTCGCTGGTCCAAGGTTCTACAGTATCAAATACATCATCACTTTCTTTATGTTTTGACTGGAGGGTCAAGTTAATAGTAGCATTTTCAGATAAGACGTTAAATGATTTGTCCGATGTGCATGTTAAAGATTGCACAACACATTTCTGAAGAGTAGAAGATTTTCTTCTGGTGTACTGCCCAATCACCACTGTTCTAAGGGAAAATACACTCAACAAGTCTGCAGATCCCCTCATTGAAAAAGCTGGCACTTTCCCTAAAAGAAAATTTTAAAAAATGAGTGGAAGTAATACTTCACAAGCAAACTTGAAAATTTAAGAACCATTTCCTAAAATATACAAGTGTCTTACCTGTACATTGAGTACAGTCACCCTCAGCAACTAAGCCGGTCCTGGATCCAAATGTTCCAGAGGGACACATCTGATAATCATATCCAGTTCCTTCTGGACAGTAGTAGCCTTGAGGGCATGGTAATGCTTGATCTCCATAGATGCAGTATCTTCCTTCAGGGCAGATGTCACAGACCGATGCTCCTGTGTGGTTCATGAAGGTTCCATTGGGGCAAGCAATCGGGATACTGGAGCCTTCCTCACAGTAATGGCCAGCCCAACAGATGTCACCTGAAAAATAGGTCATTAAGAAAGATGTCATATAGAAAGGTGCAAAAAAAGTTCATGCAAGGGATACACAGGAATTCACAAACTCTGATAAAATAACAAAACTGATGAAGATGATATGATGTTGATTATAATGATGATGATAATGATTATAACACTGGTGATGATGGTGATGATTATAGTGATGATAATAATAAAGATAATGATGGTGGTGGTGGTGGTGAAGATGATGATGATGATGATGGTGGTGGTGGTGGTGGTGGTGGTGGAGATGATGATGATGATGATGATAATGATGATGATGAAGATGGTGGTGGTGGTATGATGATGATGATGGTGGTGATGGTGATGATGATGATAAACAAAGATAAATAAAACGTTCAGTGAGTTGAGAGCAATAACTCAAAGGTTTCTAAAGTTACTAAAATATCTAATTCACAATTAACCAATCAGAAAATAAAAAAAATTATACTATCAACAAATTTCAAATGGTAAAAGTGAGACTGAAAGTCTACAGTCATTTAATTTAAAATAATATATTTATTTACCAGAATATTGGTGATATATCGATATTGATAATTTAGAAGGTACTTGAAACTTTTGACTGACCTGTGACTCCATCTGTTGGAGCACTACTGTTTGATCCTTTCACGCAGTAGAAACCCTCTTCACATTTTCCAGTAACATTAGTTTTTCCGCCTGTTTCACAATAATACCCTGCGATCAACAAAATTAAAATAATGGTTAATACATTTTTCATGCACATGACCCAGGTTCTAAAAGCATGACTTCAGCACATTATCCTGATGCAGTAACTGCAGTAATTCAGTTACAATTTAGTTCAGTAGCTGAACAAGAATTTCTGACAACAAGCTAAAATGTTTTTGTGTCAATGCAGTCACCAAAGAAATCATACTAACACAGGGTTACTTCAGTAACTGCAGTAGAGCAATTCAGACGAAGTCCCTAAATGTGGCAGAGCCAAGACAAATGAGACATAAGTCGGAAAATTGAAAATTGAGTTTTTTATGGATTGTAAAACTACACATTATTACCTTTAACATGCAAAAAAAAATCAGTTTCATATGATATTTCCTTGCGAAGTTATGAACAATCAAAGTTCGGACATTCAAAATGTAAGTTATGAGAAAACTGCATTTGAAAATTGTTTATCCGTATACATTGACTAAGCAAGATAATTTTAATTTGCATTTTTAAAACATTTTTGATCATATATCTGAAAATGGTTAAGGTAGTATGAAAGTTGAATGTATGAACTGTATATTTTTTAAATAAAATAATATTTGAAAAAATTGATCATTTTCAAATTTCGGCCTATTGTGGAAAACTAGCACTTACGACTTATGTCTCATTTGGCTTGGCTCTGCCACAAATGAAAACCTTGACGAAATACTTCAAAAAACGCAGCATGGAAAAGAACCTGACAACCAAAATGCCTATGGCTTAGTAAAGGTGCTTCTATGTTCAGTATTGAATAAGTGGGATCAACGTGACTTTACCTATCGAATTAAGACAAATATGGGCAAAATATGTTCATTAGAATACGTACTACATTTTTGGTAAGGTAGGTAAAACATTCTCTGTGAAGTTCTTATTTGGTTTAAAAAAAGAATGTTATATTTTTTTTCTCCTGTTTATTTTGAAAAAATATCTATTTCATGGTATAAATGAGTATAAAATACGAGAATTTCTATTTTTGATTTTCTAACTTAACTTTAAAGGACCACATAAAGCAGATATTAAATCCTCACTCCTGTTCTTGTTAGGTTTACACAAAGCAGACCTAACAGCATCACACATGTTCTTGTTGTTGGGGGTGTTGTTGTTGCGACCATAACTTGCATCAAGCATCGCCAGTTTTGAACGAACAAATTAGACACCATTTTCAACAAATGTTCATTACCCTTTCTTTAAGTTACATCGTAGGGTTTCGTCTAGGCCCACAAAACCAAACATGCGCCTCACCGGGGAACAGTAAAAATATCAAAGAACTCTAAAATAAAACTAGAGGTATCACACGTTTAGTGGCACAGTCGGTTAAGACATCATTTAACCCAGAACCGTTTAACATAGAGGAGGTCATAAGTTTGTATCCAGTTTCAGTGTTAATTTTATTTTTCAAATTGAGGACCTTTTAATTTTTTGGTACAAATGAGCATTCTAATTATTTAAACAGATCATTTATGGCACAAAAATTAAGAATTGATAAAGAGAAGTCGGTCTTGATCATATTTACCTGGGCTACAGTCAGTGCAAGATTCTCTATCTGGTAGTCCTTCGACATCAGAGAATGTTCCTGGAGGGCAAGGGTCTGGATATTCTGTGCCATTGGGACAGTAGTAACCAGCCCAGCATACATCGCCATAGACCTTTCCGACTGGTGCCGATTCCTCTGATGAACCAGTGCAGTAAAAGCCTAGTGATAAAGAAAAACAAAGATATTTTATTAGGTATAAAAGGCAAATCAATACCTTGTAAAGCCTGGACTTACTTGTAAAAAGACCCGCCAATTTTCAACAGCGTTGTTGATGGAAATGTCACAAGATGGTGATGAAAATAATAATATGACATTTATATAGCGCTTATTAGCAAGGCCTCTAAGTGCTTCTCAATTGTTACCACCAGTCTTTGGAACAAACAAACACCTATGGAATACAATCCATTCCACAATGTTGCAGCTTTAATCAGCAGATATGGCAATTGTACCTCCCAGGCACTCACATATACTGGTTTTAGAGAGGCAAGTTGGATAAAATGGCTTGCCTTGAACCATAAAAAACCATTCAGATTGCCACTTGAGCTCCCAACCTCATGATTGGAAGTTTGAAATGCAATCGCTGTGCCAACTGCACCCACCAAGATGAATACCTTATTCTTCCAAAGGTGATAACATTTCATTCACTGATGTTATATTTTTTTTTCTCTCTTGGTAACATAGAATGGTACGGTATAATTTAGTTCATTAGACATATACCAGGGCCGGTGGAACG
>JAOTQE010036052.1:0-10137 GCA_025631205.1 Nesometra sesokonis
TTCGTGGCTTCCATTTGGCAAGAGGCCTATGGGTAATGTGACGTCAACGATATACGTCATAACATAATATATTACACGGCCCCTGGATCCTCGACCGGGGCCCTCGGCACCTCCCTGGCTCCCAGCCAAAATTGCTAACTTCGCTTGCACGTCCCCCTCCTTTCATACCATCCTGGCTGCGCCCCTGTAAACCCGTCGTGACTGCGTGGCATTTCGGGACGAGAAATATTTGATATGTTAAGCAAGGCAATTCAACAGAAGGACGCTGTTCTTTGCCGTGGAACATAGCGCGAGCGTACAGCCCTTTGGACCATAACTCTTGTACCGACAATTTTTGCTCCAGACGCTAAAAATTAGACTACCAACACCATACGTTTGCTCGACGTAGCAACAGCCTTAGAACGTAACGCGATTTGATTGGCTGGATTCCGGAATAGTAGGCGTCTACACGGAATTGAACTTTGGGCTATCTATTCTGTGGAAGTTCACCATTTAGCCCTAATAATAAATCTATGTACAAGAGTTATGAAGTCCTGAGTTCAGCGTCCTTTTTGAATTGCCTTGTGTTAAGCAAGGCTGACACTTGCACGATTCTGTGGCACGCATTGGCACGACTCGAGTCGTGCCAGTACGCAAACTAGTCGTAAACTGACGCTAAGTATGCGTAAACCCGTCGTGACTGCGTGACATGTCGGGACGAGAATATTGAAATGTTCAAAATTTTGGTCACGACAAAATTTCCCGACCGAGCGTGAACTATGCGTAAACTATTCTTGAACTCGACGTGACGATGCGGGAGGATGCGTGCCAGTGCGTGGCAGTGCGCGCCATGCCACGACTGCCACGAATAGTTCACGAACAGCTCAAGTCGAGTTCACGAGTAGTTCACGACATGTTCACGAATTGGTGTACGTCGCAGCAGGCCGGACCTTCACACTGACACGGTCACGTGTACTTCGCATTGATGGCACGAGCAGTTCACGACTAGTTTACGCACTTCGCGAAGAGTTTCCGCAGGCACGAGCACTATGACATTCAGCATGTTGTCTCTTCTACAGCCAATCCAAAAATGACCAGTTGTTGTGGATACTCCCTTTTCAGGGGCGTGTCCAGGAATTGGTGAAGGGTTGGTGGGAGTGGGGGGAGGGATGCTCGAACATGGAATTTGACAAGCAAAACAATTTATGGAATTTATGATTTTGTGGTGTTTTTTCTCACAATATAGTCCTCCTCTGAAGGGGTGCTCATTTCCACTGAAGAGGGCGGGGAGGTGCTTGAGGCCCAGATTTTTAAATTTGAATCCTAATTTTATTGTTTTTGGCACAAGAAGGGGATGCTCGAGCACCTGAGCACCCCCTCCCCTGAAAAGCCATTGACTTTTTATGGCGTGACCAAGTCGGCACGGCACCGTCCGAAAATGCGTCGTGCCAATGCGGGAAGTGCGTAAACTATGCGCAAACTAATCGCAAACTATGCGTAAACTCGTCGTGAAATCGTCGGGACGATGCGGGAGGATGCCATTGCTGTCACGAACTTCCACGAACAACTCGCGCCGAGTTCACGAGTGCACCATAGATGCGCGTCGCGCGTGATTGACATAATTGTTCATCAGACCATGTTTAGGCTCTGTCGGCGCGCCATATTTCAGATAGGCCTAATTCCAAAAGTATCCAAAATGGTCTTCTCAAGTTTTTGACGATGGTAAACAAAAACAATGGCGATCATGATTGATTGGAATCGATGAAATAATTTATAGTCATACTGCTGTAATAACATCCTGCTGTATATATTTTATTATTAATTGTTATATATAGCCTAGGACCTAGACCTAAGTTAGGGTGATAATGCATTCGGAATACTTGAACCGACAGCTAAGCTAGGCCATGCCTCTCTAGGCTAGGCCTATCTAGGAGTATAGTTACTCAGCCAGTAGGCCTGCCTATGAGAGGCATAGGCCTAGGCTAGGCCCTAGCTCTAGGAATTACCCTAACTAGTACCGTAGTAGTGGTAGGCCTGTAGGGGCCTATGGACTAGTAGTCTAGGTATGCTAGCTCTGTCTAACCTGACCTGGTCAGGCCTAGACCTGGGCCCATACCTTAGCCTAGGCTAGGGCCTAAGCTGCAAAACTTGAACATTGTTATTGTAAACCGAATGGACAGCCTAATCAAAGCGAGCTTTTTTTTAAAGACACATTCCGAATCCCACCAAAATTTAAATTCCGAAAAATTAAATATATTTGGAAATTTACCTGTTTATAAAACATGGTATGTTACTATACTTCCTTGGATTTATTCTCGAGTAGAAAAATGTAAAAGTTATTAGTTATTAAAATCTTTTAGCCTAAGCCTAGACGATTTCTTTGATATTTCCCTGTTGCTAAGTAGTACTATGGTTGTAGATCGTATCTGCAAACATGCTAGCCAGACTTTTCTCTCCACACAGTAAGCCCGGTTTTTTAACACGACATGCGCACACACACATACGTCATGATGGTTACTAGATTTTAGGCCCTTCACAAAAGCAAAGCAAATACAGATTTATCTGCTTTATTTTTTTAGGATCAACCTGAAAATTCTGTTATAATATTATTTTGCATTTTTCTAAGGCTTGGAAGTAATAAAATGATATAAATATGGCAGATCAGTGTTATATTTACAAATTTAAATAAAATATAGTCCAATTTAGAATATTTTATTTTTTTTTTATTTGGAAAGGAATGAGGCTAGCCTAGGCTAGGTTGTCCTACTAAGACAATTTAATTCTTCAAAAGTGGGATTTTAAATAAATATTTACATTTTAATTTATGCACTTGTCAATTGTATTCTCGGCCCCTGGGAACCCGGGGACGACCGGGACTTGCACCAAAATTGACCGGGCGATTTTAAGCAATTATTTCGCTGGGGTAGGTCGGGTGTTTACCGGGAGTTGTCGGGGTATATTCACAATAAATATGCCCGAGTGGGCCGGGCATGTACCGGGGATACCTTGTTTCCGGGTAAGCTAAAATTTGAATTCAAATTTATGAAATGTGATAGCCTCATTGGACATTTAACCTCTGATGATTAGTGTCCCAAAATTATGTATAAACATACATTTATTTTTGGAAACCTTTTTGAGCCGCTTCATGATTTATTTCCTTTTCTTCTGTCAATCTTTTCAGGCGCGGATCCAGACCTTCGCACCGTTCGCCATTGCGAAGGTCAGACGACCTCAGAATCTGGTACCTCACCACAGGGCCCCTAAGTGACCCCCGGACTCCCAGCCTCTTCACATGGGTTTTGCGAAGGTCACAGTACATGTCTAGATCCGCCCCTGCTTTTACTTCATTTTTATTAACTTAGAATATTTTTATGAATAACAATTTTAAACCTAGTCTTAATCATATTTTTAATTTAACAAACAAATTTAAAACATATGAACACTTTATACAAAAATATTTAATGTGTACCGTCAAATTCTTCTTTAAATAATATTTCCAAATCTTTTCTAACGTTTCAAGCCGAGGTTAGACCTCTAAACAACCATATTAGGTAGTCTCTCTTCATATAGGCTTCTATAAATGGATGTCATGTTCGAGGCAAGAAATCCTGCTTTCCATACTCAGTATCTTTTGGTTTCTAAGCTAATTGGAAAGGGAATTACTAGCTTGGCCAGGAACTTGGCTGGGGACTGCCAAGCAAAAATTACCCAGCTTCGCCGGGGATTTCCACATTATTATTGCCCGGTCTGAGGACTTAGCCGAGTGTTGTGACATGGAAATAATGCAACTCGATGCAATTTCCGGCCATCCCCGGGTACCCAGGGGCCGGGAATACAATTGACAAGTGCATTAGATAGGCCTACTGTATATAATTATCTATTAGACATAATAATTTTGTATTTTCCATCTAATGCAGAAGCATAAATGAAAACGTACTGTGCAAACTATTCCCTATAGGCCTGTATTTTGTAGTTTGTGTAATGATCATTAAAGTGATTACTCAGTCATTGCATTTAAAATAGATTAAATAGTGATATGATTGTTGAAGTAGCTGAATTTGTGCACCAGCTTAGTACCTTAGATTGTCAAAAAAATCTTAAATTTACAACTTGTTACGACATGCGATGATGAGATAACAGAATGTGTGAGACCGACAACAGTTTTACAAATATACAATAGCAAGGGATTTATTACAATATACAACTATTAATATGGTACAAATACAATAAATAATACTTGCTCTTATCTTTGCAACCGAAGAAATGTTCAGGTCCAGTGTAGGTATTAAATGTTCAAGAAGAGTCCAAGTCCAAAGTGAATATTAAAGCAAAATAAAGTAGGTTTAACAACACCCTCCAAAAGCAACATAGACTACTTTCATAACTTCTCCTAAGCTCACATTTTTGACACCTAGTTAGGAGTTATTTAGTCCCCCATATTTATACAAGTTAAAGTCCTTCAACTTTACATAGTTTGTCTTTTCAACTAGGAAAACTATATCCTTTTACATCATCTTACTTCCATATCTCTTTAATTATAAGATGATTCAACCTCCCTAGTTTACCGGAAGTCACTCAAACTTCTATATATGAGGCTAGTCATGGCAAAACCACCAAGTTGTCGTACAGGAAGTTATTGAGAAATAAGCAAATAAACAACAGCAAATATAAAGAAATACAAAGGAAATTTTGAGCTATTTTGTTCAATAACTTTAGTTATAGTTGTCAGATTTTGATAATTGACCCCTCATTTTAAAGCTTATAAATAGTGTAATATGGCTCTGACAAAAACTCAATTTTCAATTTTCCTACAACTTGGTGGTTTTGCCACGACATGCCTCATATGTACAAAATCCTTTATAGACCCTCTCTGAGGAGTGATAAAGTATGATGACATCATCATCAAACAGGTGTTTGCTATATACTGTAGCTGGTAAACTAAACTCTTTACTACAGTATATACTGTAGACATAGGTTTGATTTGCATTTTTGCAGCTTTTTTCCATCTTTTGCCCGTACCCATTCTGAGTGTATACAAAATGCCGACATTTGGTAATTAACATTTTTTTTACAGATGTTTTATAACCCAGTCAGAAATATATATAAATAATGGCAACAGTCTTCTCGCTTCAATTCATGGGTGTCAAAGCTGCAGTTAAAGTCCTGCTAGATCACGATGACCGACACAGCCTGCAATTAAGACAGAATGCAAAGCTCTTAATAAAGCAGCTGTCGACTCAATGTTTTACAGCTGTAAGTCTTGATATCTTAAAGACTTTCATTGACCAACATCCAAGACTCTTAACTGGTGAGCTTCTGGATGTTCTGGCAGCACCACACTTAAAGAGGTTGTGTCTTAACCAGTGTTCAAAAATTCTAGGCCATCAAAGTGAATTGAAGTATGTACAGATTGTAATGAAAAAGTAAGATGATTTTAAATTATTTTGTATCATAGAATTTTGTTTTTATGTGGTTTGTCAAACTTATGCATCTTCATCATTTATTGTCATTTCCAATATCACTTTCTTAAACCATAAACATTGTCATATTTTGTATGTCACATTTATTGCTGCTTTACAGTATGTTGCAAACACTGTTTTATCATTATCGTGGTTGCAGCTGCAATTAATGTTTGCAATGTTAGTGTCATTGTCATTATAAGGCCTAAAAATAATGTTCGCTGTTCATTTTTCTGAGATTTAAATAAATTAAGAGTTGGGGGTAGATAGAAAAAAATTGTTTTTTAGTAACAATTCTTTCAGTCATGTTGCAAATTACCTTCCATCGCGATTTCAAGTCTGAAATACGAATACTAAAGGTATTTTTTCTATTAATCATTTTTTGTGGAATGAAAAAAAAAACCCTTTTCATAGAGGCAGTAAAAACTGGCAAACAAAGAATTCATTTTTTAGCCTATTCCTTGCCATTTTTTTATCATTAGGTAATTCCTTAATAAGATTTATTCTAAAATTCTGCTTTTTTCAAGACTGCTTCTTTTTTTTAAATACTAATATTCATTACATAAAATCAAAGAATTATTTTTCATATATATGCATAATTTCATTTTAGATGTCACAAACTGCAACATCTTGAATTAAATGGCTGCCATCCTCCAATAGAAGTAACATCTGAACTTAGTCGTATGATTGGTCATTACCTTCCCGCTTTGACATCGCTGTCATTTGAGTCCTGTAAAACTCTCACAAATGAAAATGTGCAGGTAAATTTTTTCCTTTTGAAACGTGATAGGCAGGCGTCTTGACACCTGATGATAAACGCCATAATTTTTGTATTATAATTTTACAAAATTGCTTTTTAATCACTGTATATTCTGGATTGCCGTTCCATATTTCTTTTCTTTACTTCCTTATATCTTTGAATTTTGTTTTAAGATTAAAGAGCTACTAACAAATTTAATATCCTTTCCTTTTTTTTTTTCAAACAATTACAGCGTATCGTACAATGTATAAACTATCATTCACATCTTTCAAACTATACTCTCCTATCACTAAAGTCCAAGTTAAGTTTGGTCCCGGGACTATTCTACTGCCACCATAGGATAGGCTTTCTTCATCAGTACTTCTATGGTTGAATACGTCTTGTCGAGATCATGAACATAATTGTCCAGACCCAGTACCGCTCGATTCTTATAAGCTCGTTCGGGAACGTACCTCGTGTACAAAATTGCTAAATGTCCAGGTAAATTGTTTCCTTGGCAAAGGTGCAATACTCTTGATAGATGTAATGCATTATTTACAAAGACACACATGTCATAGTCCTCAATTGCATTAAATTTGGGATTGTTTATTTTGGTATTTATTTTATATAGTATGATTTCATAAAGTGAAAGTTTGCTATGAAAGGGTGGTCTACTACAGCAGTAAATGCTTCCTTCCTCACAAATTACTGTCAGTGTTGTGGGGAAATTTAAACACTACCATTCCTAAATATCTAGAGGTGCCATATTCTAAAATGAATGTTCACATCTCAGCCCCATCTATAGAGAGGCTGGGTGAGTTGGGTGTGCAGTATAGATTGTTTTGTTTATTTTTTCAATAGTAATGGCTCAATTGTATTCAATTTTGACACTTTAAAAAGCAATATAAATGTATAAGAGAACCTTTTTGTGAGCATCTAAGGGTGCTATAATAAAACATGTTTGGACCTCAGGTGCAGCTGAGGTGCTGTAGGGCTGAGATGGTTTGGGTGCAATTCTGAATACACCACTGATGGGCTCTACCTAGCTCAGTGAAATATTATATAGGACCAAGTTACATAAAAGAGGCTTGTTTTATTGATTTCAGGGCATACTCTTAAACTGTCAGAATCTGTCGCAGTTGAACCTGTCCATGTGTCCTGGCATAACAGACCAAGTCTTCAATATTCAACACCCATCATCAGCTGACTCATCAACTAACAGTGTTAGTGTTAGAGGTACAACCACTTCAGCAACTGTTTCTCCCCCAGGCCACAATTTGACAGCTGTTGATGTCTCTTGTAACCAGAATCTGACAAGTACCTGTATTCTTCACTTGGTAGCACTATGTGGAGGATCATTGCAATCTCTCAATGTGTCTTGTACAGGGGTAAGTTGGTATATACAGGTTGTAAATGGGTTAGCAAATTACATGTTTTAATGTCTTCTGTATGGGGTTAGCCCAACCTCACAATGTGTCATAGTCTAAGTTCCTCCTTTTGTAAAGGGTTATGTCAGATATATCTCTTAATATCTCTGATGCTGAATTTATAAAATTATAATGTCACCCTTAGGACCCTCCATTGGTTTGGTTTTCTGAACAGTTTAGGTTAGGAAGAGTCTGGTTTGCCTATATTTACATTGCGACAGTATCATAATTTTGACTTTGAAGGTCATATTTAACACGAAATTCTGTTTCCAGAGTGTTGATTTTGCAATTAGTTTTTAAAGAACTAATATTCAGTAAATGACTACAGTACTAGAGTCTTATAATAGATCTATCTCAGATACTAGTAAGAACATGTATCATGACTCCTGTACCACGGAAGTATGTAACTATTGGCTTTCTCTTGATATTTTGAAATGTAACATTCCTCTCTTTATTGTTGAATAGATGGACTGTACTCTACTTTGGTACCTGTGTGGTTATAGTTGGTTTGATGCTGTAGAGTTGGCAAACACATTTAGATGTCAAGACACACCAGGGAATGTAATGTCTAAGTTAATAAGAGATTACCAATTACTTAAAGCTGAGCTTCAGAAACAAATTAGTGTTTGCAAATCAAGAGAGAAATCAGGAGAAGCATGTCAAGCTGTGGAGGAAACTGGAACAGTAATGCTATCTGGGGAGAAAGATAAAGAAAACAGCAAAGATGAAGACATTAAATCTTGTAGCGACAAAGAGATTGAGATAAATAGAGATGAAGGAATAGAACAGCTTCAGAATCCTGACAGAGATGTAAATTCAACAGGAGAGATTGAAGTTGGTGCATTAAAACTAAATATTGATGGCAGAGTAGTGTTAAAGGAGGATGTTGAAGATCTTCCTCAGCCAAACGATGATGAAAATTCCTCAACTTATCTAAAAGACTTTACCAAAGACATTTCATTTTTGAATTTAGATAATGATGATGAGCAACATGAAACAGATGGCGATCATAATAAAGAATCACAAAGGAATAATAGTGAAAAAGAAGACACAATTGAGACAGACAAGACTCTGGTATGTGGATTAACTCATCATAGTCAAAGGAACAATGGAAATCTATTGGATATAAATGATGTTGAATTAGATGTTAATGAATTCTATGTTGATAATACAAGTAATTTACTCTATGGTGCTGTAGCCTCATCAAATGAGAATCACCCACCAGTTACTATCAAAACATCAGGAGTTGGTGTCGGAACATCACAAGATGTTGTAAAAACATCACCAGATGGTGGCAAGCCATCACCAGATGGTCTCAAAATATCACCAAATGGTGGTGTCAAAGCACCACTAGATGGTGTCAATACATCATCAGAAATTGTTAAAACATCACCAGATAGTGTCAAGGTATCACCAGATTGTGCTAATATGGAAGAACCTTTGAATAATTCTCGAACTGATTCAGCTCAGGAAGCTTCACTAGGTGTGGCAGATTGTTCTCAACCAGATGATGTCAGTCCTTCACTAGATATAATTGCACCTCTTATAAGTAATGGCTTTGAAAGCAATAGGCAGAACTCAAATATATCAAGGTCTCTATCATCTCACCATGATGAGAGCTTAGATAGACTAGTCTCTGAGTTTGTTGAAAATATGTTACAAGAAATTAGCCAACCTGAGAACAATCTTGGTGAGAATGATGTTGTAACTGATAATAAAAGGCTAAGATTTCAGGACGACTTATCACAATTAACAATTAGCCATGCTTCAGTTAAAGACACTAAAATCAATGAAGACATATCAGAACCAACAATAGCTGGTTGGAAAGAAAACTCCGAAAAGGACAAGTGGATTAGAAAATTTGTTCCAAATATTAAAGATTTAGACATAACCAATATTGACTTTGGTGATAATCTGGGGGAAGTATGCTTCCAAGAATTTCTAAAGATCAACCAGTGTTTGCTGAAATTAAACTTGTCTTGGAGATCAATCACAGATGAACTGTTGTTGAATGTTCAAGATTCACTTGCCCAACTTAGGTGGTTATCCTTGGTAAGTTAAAATCCCCACTTATTCTCCCCTGGCAGGTGCGAATTTAGAGGGGAGCCGAGCCGGGTCCAGCCCCTTTTTTTTTAAAATAAAATATATCAATGTTGTTAACATTGTATAATAAACGAAAATATTCATGATAAGAATTGATCGCTTAACACACCCTTGAGATCTAAAGACCAAAATTTCCTGGAGGAGCATTCCACTGGATCTCCCTAAAACTTTGCCTGTCTACCGGCCCCCTTTTTCCAAATTATGGATTCGCCCTGCATCTTGCTGGCATGTCCTTAGGCATTCGGTTTTTCCAAAAAGTTTTGTGCCTGTAGACCTTTTTGTATTTGAATTGTTGGCATTATTTGTCTTTTAAATGGACAAAGACAGTGGCACAGTCATAGCATGTTAAATAACAGAGCTCCCAAGTTTGGAGATCCAAAAATAATGAGATTTATTTTTGTCAATTTAACGACCGAAAATTTGAATTTTG
>JAOTQE010036063.1:0-10137 GCA_025631205.1 Nesometra sesokonis
ATTGGAGAAATGAAAATTATCCAAGTTAAATGTAACAAACATAAGGGATTGTAAACTTAATCTAAATTAAACAAAAATTAAATTAAATTAAATTAAATCAAATTAATTGTGGGAGAGGTCAGAAGGTTATTGTGGAGTGGTCATTGGAGTATCTAACTATTTTATCCTTGCATCATTTTGGCGGGTTTCTATTGGTCAGATTGTAAGAGATATGATTTTCACTAATATATAGTAACTGGATGTCACTGGATGGAGTCTAAAATATCCATCATCATATCACTGGGCTGTTTGTCCTGAACTGACCATTGTTCTGTCACAAACTGTTTATGTGCTAATTCAGAATATATTCAACAGGTATTAAGTAAAAGTTCACTTCAGTCGATTTTAGTTAACTTGGGTAAAGTTCACTGCTGTATATTGGTAATAATTTGTTCCAATTTTAAATTAAGGCCGCGAAAATCTCAAAGAAAAATATAGAAATTTGCCATGTGTAGGTCGAGGTTGCGCGCGTAGGCCTAGGCCGATACAGGTCTAGCCTGGGGCTAGGCCTACTCAGGCTGAGGAGATCGTCTAAAAATAATTGTATTTTGTGAAAATAATAATTTTGGCACTATTCCAAGATAGATATGTTATAAATGTAACTATCGTAATAATTTGGGTTTCAAAATCACCCCATTTGTTGGTTAAAATATCGTGGTTTGAAGGCAAAGTTCGAAACATTTCCACTACTGGAGGCTGCCATTTTATTGTAACCTAGCTTAGGTGGCGCTATATACTTCGAGGTCGAATGATTCTCACAGTAAACACATGTTCATTGAAAAATAATTTGCAAGATAAATCACCGACGATAATAATACCGAAATCGAGTTTTTTTCGAAACAGCATTTCCCATCATTGGTCAATGAACAATCATAGCCTAGTGGAGGGCAGTAAATCTATGTGGCAACGGGCGAATAAAATCGTGGAAATTGTCAAATGAAAACGGCTTAGACAAGGCCTAGCCTAGCCTTTAGGCCTAGGAACCAAAGTCGGCTCGCGATCCGTTGCTATGATAGCCTGATACTGATACCTCACGGTATTTGAGGTAGGTGAATCGGGGGCCTGTTAAACATTGTTTATTACGGATAAGCACTCTAATTTTACAACTAACATTATGGTTCTCAACTAAAAATAGTTTCCGAACAAATAAATGATTCATGTCCAATGTAATAACAGGTAAAAATCGCGAAAATTATTGTGTTTTGAAAACGTCCCATCGCGAAAATAAAAGTTGCGAAATGTTAAAAATCATAAAATCGCGAACATTTAGGGCCGCGAAAACAAAGGGATCTACAGTAGTTGTAATAAACACTATACAACACTAAATAAGAAAACAAAATTAAGAGATTAGTGGTAGGCATATATGAGAGCGAGAAAAACGTTACCAAGCGCCTCTCCTCTCTCTTTACCCCGATAATTATGTACATAAAGTCAGCTTTGACTGTAACAAATGAACTATTTCAAATTTTTTAATATTTGATTTAAAAAATATAATGGCTAAAATTATGTATAAAAGTAATAATGCATGCATAATAATTTGTTTTTAGTTCCAACCAAGTGTGGTAATGATTTTGCAGAGCCTCGGTTTTTTGTTGGTGTGAACATTCTACTTTGCGTATTTCGAATGTAGTTCATGATATTCATTTTCATTGGCGGATTTTGTCTGCAGTGGTTACATTCAATGTTTTCAAATTTCACAAACTCGATAAGGTTTGTTCTTCTTACGCAGTTTTTTTAGGAAAAAAATATATTCTTTCGTTAGTAGTCATATCTTTCATATCTGAATATTGTGTTGGTTTGTCTTTAGCACATACTTTCACAGGAGTTAGGTTGAAGCCATTGTGATTTATCTTCCAATACTTATTTAGAGTGTCGATTGTATTATCAAAAACCTTAACGTTTTTTTATATTTCTCCTTCTCTGACAAGTGTTGCTCATTAGCTGGGAGCACCTCGTTTGGTAAAGTTATTGGTTGTGATCGACACTAATTTCTTTGAAAGTGGGGTCCGTATATGTTCCATTGGGTTTTCAGCGGAATGGCCAGCTGTATGGTTTGCAAGGACGTAATAATTCATGTCCCCTCCACAGCCGGCCATGACAAATCAAATTTTTGCGGATTTTGTGGTCCAATATGGACATCCATCCGATAATAGCCATTTTGTTTTTGCTTTTCACCAAATTCGCGTAGAATTTTAATGCAAGTCATTTGCATGTGACTACGCATTTGATTGTTTAAACTGCCATGCTCGGTTAGAAACAATCATTTGTCCCATACGACCATTATACCCTTGTTCTCTTTAACTTGGTGGTGTAAAATCTATCACCCCTTGTTTAGCATTTCTTTCCATTGGTGAAGGAGGCTGTGATCTATTAAGAACACTGTTCCTCATTAGCACTCACTCTTCGCTTCTCAATCGTCCGTGGTTTTTCGATTGTTTTGTTTTCATGACCACGTACACAGATGGGACAATTTTGGACTTGGGAAGTAGTGATTGAAGTAATTAGGTGCATCATCACATAAGAAAAGCGTTTAATTTGATGGTACAGTAATTAAAATACAGATTCTAAATACACAAGTAAATTTTTTTCAGCAAACTGTTCAATATATTTTGGTTTTAATCTTGTTATCTGACAAAGTTTTTTCGTTAATATGTCTTCACTCAAACATAATGGTATTAATGTTTTAGCACTATCTCAGATCAGTTGGGCGCTATCTTCTTTCAAGTTAATTCTGCGCAGAACTTGTTCCAGCATATCATAAGGTATCACTCTACATAGGTTCCATCCTGGTTTTCTCAAAACTTAACATTAACGATTAGCAATTAATGTATTATTTATTTTGGCCTAACTCTGGTAACAGTTATTGCACTTGCTGTCTAATTGACTATCTGCTGTTTTTTGCTGTTCCAGGGACGTTGTAGGTTGTAAGTTGTATGTTGTAGTAACAATCTTTAAAGTTTGCAACCGCTTTGAAAATGCCCAAGTTTACGATGGTGTATATCAAATTCATCTTAATAATCTATCCTTTTGAAAGGGTGTCGGGGTGAAGTCTAACTGTGTTAAAGTTGACTTTGGACTTATATAACCAAGGTCTATCTTGGGAAATTATAAGCATAAAAAATGATTGTAAAAGGAAAAAAAAACATAGGTGCTTAAACACAATAATATTCCCATATACACTTTCACACTCACTCAAGTCGTATTTACTTAACTACAAAAAAAAGTGAAGAAAAAATTCGTCATCTCAGGATGCATTTACAAAATCAAAACGTAATCATTGTATTGAAT
This sequence comes from Nesometra sesokonis, assembly GCA_025631205.1. Taxonomy (NCBI): domain Eukaryota; kingdom Metazoa; phylum Echinodermata; class Crinoidea; order Comatulida; family Antedonidae; genus Nesometra; species Nesometra sesokonis. The sequence continues at coordinate 3,328 of JAOTQE010036063.1, forward strand.
TGAACTCAAAAAATAAAAGTGTAAGTTTGTGCGTCTCAGTGGAAGATAACGTTAGATCGTATGGAACATTAGAACGCTTGGAATGCATGGACATCCTGGAAATTCTTTGGGTGTCCCTATGCACGCTTTTAATGGCCTACGAGGGATTTCCTTTGTGATGTTCGATTGAGACGAATAAGGTAATGATTAAAAAAATTCAAACAAAAAGATTATTGTATGTCTAGGCTTGCCATATCTGACCAGATTTAGAGAAAAAAAATTACTGAAGAGTCTTCTTTAGTAAGGGTTCCTTCGTACATAAGTTTGCCAATTGAAAATCCATCTTTTGGCATAATTTGCAACAGCACTGTAAAAACTTTTATTCTACGGTTTTATTTAAAAATGGTCCTCCACAGAGAGCACAAGGTTGGTTGATTTCATGTTCATGTTTATCCCACAACTGTCTTAGTCTTCGTGTATAAAGTGCTGTTGCAAGCTTTGTCATGGTATTTGCTACACCACATCTGTTGATCTCAGGGATTTGTTTTTTTTTTTTTAGTTTGTGACTAATATTCAACCGTTATTAATTTGTTGACGTCAATAGAAAACACAATGTTCTTCATAGCTTCTTTGCAATCGATACAGTAGTACGACTTCTCTGGAGTTCTTTGGAGAGAGATTGGCCTCTGCAATCAACCTTTGTGCACCACAAAAGCCTTTTTGATGTTGACATCTTCAGTCTGTGCTTCTTCTTCATTATCTTTATTGGAATCTACTATTAGTGGCCCACACAATTTATCATTATACTCAAAGATGCATGCCTCAAAATAACTTAGTACCTTTGATAATCCGAAAAAGCACTGCACATGGTATATTGTCCAATTGCACATCAGCCCATTTTCTGTCTTTGTTGATAGAGCTACTGTAATTCCATTGGAATATCCAACCTCTCTTCAAACCCTCTCCAGAGGAAAAGTGGGTGTCACATCTATACCTGATTTCATCCTCTTCTTTCTAGAAGTGACAAGATGCAAATCATCTAATTTCAAGAGTGAACCAACTCATTTGTCCAGATATTAACTTAGTAAACTGCCTAAAGTCAACACATATTTTTTGATCAGCTGGAAGTAGAACTCTTGTACTTCAGTTGACATACATCTGGAAGGAGTTCTCTGCTTGAATATACTTTCTGTTCATTTTCCAATCATCAGTGCTATTCAGTTTACACGGGTGTAATTGCTGCAAACCAGGTATTGTTGGCACACATTTAAATCAAATAATGAACTTGACTAAGATACTAACTTTAGTACTCTGCCTAAGTCAACTAACTCTTTTCTCAACCAGCTGGAATATTACTCTTATAATAATAATAATTCAAGTTCTGTGCTTGAACAAACTTCCATATAATTCCACAAATCAATTCCATTCTGTTCTTGCGAGGGTTTTCTTGACATTTAAATGTATTTGTTATCATACCAAATGGACTTTCCCATTGTCTTGGTTACAAAATTTAGAATTCTTTCTTAACCAGCTGCAAAAAGAAAGATATTAACTTTACTACAAGGTTTTCAAGATGTTCAGTTGGATATTTTGAAGTAGCAATGATGGATGAGGAATGTTAAAATCATAATTATGCTTCAAAACAAGATAATAGGCCTAAACCCCTTATATATACTGTAGTAATAACATTCTTCTAACTTCTAACACTCTTATCTGCATTTTCCTCAATATTCTTTGTTTAAAACCTTCCTCACTGAATAACATCAACAGATGACAGTGATTTTTTTCAATGAGCATTCTCTAGCTGGTGCCAATTTCATTAAATGTGCCCTAGTACGTCTCATCAACTGCAAACTTGCCTCATAAGACCCATTTTTTGGCAGATTTTCCATTTTTAACACATTTTTTTTCATTTGATCTAGCCCAGTCATTATTCGGTTCAGTTGTCCTTTGATTCAGTCCACTCAAGAACTAGACCAAGTCAAACGCTACCCACTGTGTAACTCTGTTGAATGACCATAAATTCATGGCGTGCAATTAAGTTCTACAACTACCACATCTGCTGCCTGGGTTTTGGGGTTTTCCTGATTGCTAATGTTTGTTGTACACCTAATTTTGCTCTAAATATCAGACCTCAATATTGGAATGCCTAATTTCTGTTTTATCATTCAATACCTACATTTTTATTCTTGGGTTTTTTTTTCCTACTGTACCATAAAATTATTTTTCATCTCAGCTTTATGCCATATCCAAACTGATGAGGGATTTTTTATTGTTTATAAGAAGTCAGCATATTGATTAAAAGACTTGTTTTTAGTAAAGTCCTTTTAGCGGTGATATGAGTGGTACACTGGTTATTTAATCAAAAATATTAAACTATTTAATTTGTATTGCAAGAAAGAAATATAGGCACAGTTTAAGGAAAATGTTTGCTGATAGTCTCACCAGGTTGATGCCAAGACCAGATTTCTGCCGAGCCGACTTTCCAATGCTTTGGAACTGCAGCTATAGTGCATTATTGGACTTGCATACCTTGGTATAAGTATTTACACTTTAAACTCAAGCTGATGCAAAGCAAGTATTGAAATGATTTCTGGCTTTACTACAGTTAATTTAAGAACTTAAACATAAAGTTGATGTAGAAACCAGGTAAATGCCGTGCCGACTTTTCCAATTCTTTGGAACTGCGGCTATAGTGCATTACTGGAATTGCATACCTTGATGTAAGTATTTACACTTCGAACTAGAATTTAAGCTTTTGCGAAGCAAACAGTTGAAATGATTTCTAGCTTTAGCTCATATTTGAAAGGTCTTCTAATTTGGCATAAAGTTGATGTAGGAACCATGTAAATGCCGAGCCGACTTTTCCAATGCTTTGGAATTGCAGCTACAGTGCATAACTGGACTTATCTTACTTGAAATAAGTATTTACCACTTAAAAGTGGAACTCGAGCAGATGCCAAATAAATAGTTGAAATGATTTGTAGATTCACTGCAAAAAATTAAATGTTTTATAACTTTTGGTAAAATTTTCCAACATATTGGAACTGCAGCTTTTAGTGCATTACTGGGTCTTTAAAACTTAGTACAGTACTCAGCGCCACCTGAAAGTGGAACATGGGCAGATTTGAACATTAAAATTTGTCTAGCGGTGTAGTTCTTAGTTCTTAATCACCACAAGAAGGATAGCACTAGAAACATTAAACTTTGGTGAGATTCTTTGTAGGCCCTGCCTCAAATTAATCCAAATTCATGAAAACTAGCAAAAAGTATAAGATAAGAAAATTAAAGTGAAATAAAAATATAGAGTAATTTGAATGATAGAACTAAAGATCAAGGCATTGATGTTGTAGGATGCTCGATATAGCAATAGGTGCCCTTTACTTTCATTTACTTAACCCACAGCCATCCCTCCTTAACACAAACTTTAATTTTCCTGGCATGTTTTCGCCCATCCCTCCATTTTTACTTCTGCTGTATTAAGGTTCAGTGATCTTACCCACCTGAACCATGAAAATGAATTCTCACTAAAGTAAAACATCAAAATATTTGTATTTTCTGTCTATTACTATTACCCTCATATTTTTTTAGCTTTTTCAGCAATGGTATAACATTGCTTTCTACTTTCTCATGACTCTTTTTTTCACTTCTTTCAACAAATCAATGAAGTTCACTGCTGACTTCACTCACCAGGCATTCATTTTAATAGGTTTCTTACTCTTGATCTATGTTTGTGTCTGAAGGAATTCAATTAGCATTTAAATCAAATAAAACAATTATTCCCAGGTTTAATTTTTGTTGCTTTAGTTGGTCAATCTCTGTAATGAAATGACACCAAATTTGTGAATGCATTCATGTCCAAGTTTAATTTATAAAACAATTCAGTGGGATGAGCCATGATCTGTTTAACTTTTTCAAAAGTCCTGGCGTAAAAGGCTTATATGTCCACGGTGTAGAACTATGTAATGAAAACTGGTGGTGACATTATCGCCCATTGGTGTTGTAAATACCATCCTCTCTAGTGGAATGTTGATAAAATCAGCACAAGTACATGTAATGAGAACGTTCTCCATTCCTCATTTGTGAACCGCATCACCAAATAGAATGGAATACATTGAAGAAGCTGAGGTATCACAACAATAAATTTCATTTCATATCCTGTGAAGACATTACCATATTTAAATAGCACAAGACGATCAAAAACATTGCCATGTGTTGCGTATTTCTTTATCAATTCTTCAGTGTGCCCCCAAATGTAATCACTAGCTGATATGCTACCCTGCTCCTTACTGGGTAGTAATATTTGGGTCTTCTCTTTGTAATTTGTACATTCAAGCTACGTTGAATAATATCATTAATCTTTGTAAAGGTTGCTGTGTGTTCTGCAAACCAAATTGCATGCAAATAAATTTAAAAAGGCTCATTGCTTTTGTAAATAGTATCCTATTTAGTAGAATGTTGGTAAAAGAAGCACATGTCCATGTAATGGGAATGTTTTCCTTGCTCAGTTGTTAACCACATCACTGAATGGACTGGAGTACATTGAAGAAGCTGAGGTATCACATCAATAAATTTATCTCATATCCTGTAAAGAGTGTAAAGCTCATAGATTCCATCACCATGTAGTTGGGATCACAAAGTGGCTGATTGCGTGATTGTGAGTTTCCTACTTAATGTCGTCTATACGACTTGAAGCGGTAAGGCAAGCCTGCTCGCATCTTTCACTGAGTGCCTCAATCTACGGGATGGACCTTTTCTGTCATTCTAATGGTACAACCACCCCTCCTGTTTTGCTCCTACTTTGGAGTGTTTAGGAGGTCGGCTTTAACCAACCTGAACCTGAACCTTGTCACGCCAAATTAGGTGCAGTTGCAAACTTAGGTGCAGCACTTATTTTGGCGTGTTAAAGACGGCAAAATAAGTGTGCTTGCAAACTTTGGCCCTCTATCGGCTGTAATTCTCGTAAGCGGACACATCCCGTAAGCGGACACTTTTCCCGGACACGGGGGTGTCCGCTTACGGGAGGTTCCACTGTATTTATTCTCTAAAATATAGATATGTACTTATAATATGATAATAAATTCAATTTTTCTCTTATGTCTTGTGTAACATTATTGCTTTTTAATGTTTCTATCTTTTTAGGCAGAAAATAGACCTAAGTAATTCTCGTAAAAATTGTACCATCCATATATTTCCTATTTGTACAAACAGAATTATTCGATTCATATATGAGGAACAAGACAGAAACAATTCATGTCCTTACTCAGGGGACAAAGGTCCTCTTTCACAACCATAAGCAAATTGAGCAGATGCACATACAGTGCACCAGCATCACAGAAATTTAACTAGATTCATGTAAAATCCCTGAAATATTGCCAAAATAAATTTCTTTTTAGAGATTCATTTGTCCATGATCAGTCGCACAGAGTTGGGCCAAACAAATCATATCTAGTGTTCTCACTGTCGCAAAAGACGTATAGTTACATGTTTAATTTTAAAAATGCAACCACAATCATGTCAGACCACATGATTGGGGTTGATTTGAGGAAGCTTTGAAATATAGTACCATTGAATAGGACCGGCCTCTTTTATTTAATTTTCAACACAACTGAGGAACAAAGAGGATTTTCACATTGGAAAAAAGAGGATTCTGCTGATCAGAGTGAACGGGTCCTTGAATAGTTTGTAAATCGAGGGATTCTCCCAAAACTTAAAACCCGAAAATAAAAAAAAAACTAGCTACATTATATACTGTACAGTAATATAAGACAAAAATAATACAGTATTTACTAAGAACTTGTTAAGGTTGCTTAAATTCCAAATTTGTTGTTTAGTAGAAATAGCATTAACGTTTAAATAAATTATTTACAACTTTAAACAGACTATCAGGCTTACAGTAATTAAACCTAAAACAATTTTTCTGTTGCCCAAGCTTGCGTGATCTAAAATTGTTAAAATTAGCATGTGGGATTTTCCCTTTAATACCTTGTGACTTCTTGGCAAAATACATAAAATTATCCTGAAAATTTTTAGAAATATACTACTATTCAATAATAAGCTTACCATTTACAGGAACAAAATTTAAATTACAGAAAATAATGTTCAGGAAAAATTGTTTTTTTACCCTATTTTTTTTGAGAATTCAGTAAAAAAGGTCATCTGAAACGTTCAATAACATTTTCAATAATCGTGTTCTTGGCAAAGCCAGAATTTCTTTTTTAGATCTGAAACTTTAAGCAATGATATTTTCCTCATATTTGGTTGACCTATTACTTGTACTTATTTCTACTATACTGTACATAAAACAGCTACTCCCAATATCAGTAATGGTACAGTATGCCCATACAAACAATAACAATGCTAAAATCTAAACTTTAAGTGTAAGGTACAGCGAGTCAAATTTGCCTCGAATCCAAAGGGTCTTAAAAAAAATTGACAACAAACAACAAATTGACTTTGGGATTGTTATTTAATGGAAAAAACATAATGGCATGAAAAATAAATTTGGCTTGGGCAAAGTCGACTTACAGTTAGTGTAAGCGGGGGAGATTATTGGGTGTTGTTTTACTCCCGCGCGCTTACTTGTCCATATGGTCTAGTGGGGGGTTCCCAACACACACAGGTACATATAGAGTTTAGACAGCAAGATATTTTCTCTTTTTTTATTTAGAAATATCTCCGTAATATAATTGAACTATTTAGAGTCTCTTAACTCAATCTTATATGTATCAGTCTTGAATCTCTGTCTGTATCTCTAATACCCGATTCACACGTAAGGGTAATTGTAACAAAATGTAACAAAAAGTAACCAGGATATCTCCCGAGATATTC
>JAOTQE010036074.1:0-10136 GCA_025631205.1 Nesometra sesokonis
GTTTACATGCAAATTAGCTAAAATATGCAAATTAGGTGTCAAAATATAGGGTAACCATATCTCGACAACCGCTGGGTGTAGAGAGTTGATTTTTGTTCCAAACTGTTCAGAATATGTATATTTCTATTGGCTCCAATGGAACTTTTTGCTCAAAAATGACCGGAAATGCCGTTTTTGACCTTTGACCTCATTTTCCCAATATTTACATAGCTTTCACAAATTCTGCATAACTCTAAGACTACTGTTCGTAGAGAATTCAATTTAGTATCTAGAATTTCTAAATGAAGAATATAGTCATAATAGAATGACATTTTGAAATCACACCCCTAGCCATCTGCTCTGTTTACATGCAAATTAGCTAAAATATGCAAATTTGAATTAACTCCCAACGATTTCTAACTTATATTTTATTATGAAGTATTCATATTTGAGAAAATCTAGATACTAAAATGAACTCTCTACCAACAGTAGTCTTGGAGTTACGCAAAATCTGTTAAAGCTATGTACAAAGTGCGAAAATGAGGTCAAAGATCAAAGTTTTCGGTCATTTCTGCGCAAAAGGGTCCATTGGAGCAAAAAAATGGTTTTCTCAAGATTGTAGAAAAAAAATCAACTCTCTACACCCAGCGGTTACCGAGTTATTAGTACCCTATAAATTCACCCCAGTTTGGAACAAAAATAAAAAAAAGTAAAAAGTTCCATTGGAGCAAATAGAAAAATACATATTCTGAACAGCTTGGAACAAAAATCAACTCTCTATACCCAGCGGTTGTCGAGAAATGGGCACCCTATATTTTGACACCTAATTTGCATATTTAATCTAATTTGCATGTAAACAAAGCAGATGGCTAGGGGTGTGATTTCAAAATTTCATTCTATTATGACTATATTCTTCATTTAGAAAGTCTAGATACTAAATTGAACTCTCTACCAACAGTAGTCTTGGAGTTACGAAAAATTTGTGAAAGCTATGTAAATATTGAGAAAATGCATTTCAAGCATTCCCAGTCATTTTTGGGCAAAAAGTTCCATTAGAGCAAATAGAAATATACATATTCTGAGCAGTTTGAAACAAAAATCAACTCTCTATACCCAGTGGTTGTCGAGATATGGGTACTCTATATTTTGACACCTAATTTGCATATTTAGCTAATTTGCATATGTTCCCGAGGTGTGACAGAGGTGTGATTTGTGGAATTTTATCCCGTCGTCATATATATATATAATTAAAACCAAAAAACCTTTGTTTGCAATTTGTTTCACTTTGGGCCATTTTTTGAGCTAGATTGCCTAGACTAATTTCGAAAGCTATTAAAATAGCTTTCGAAATTATTACAATATAATAAAATTGAGGGATCATTTGCGACAAACATACTAACTTCAACCCAATCATCGTTGAGCTGATGTAAAAAAAATAAACAAGACAATCGTTAGCAGATGCACCCTCGCCTATGTTGTTCTCTCTGTCATTACCCCTAGTTGATATTTGATCATTATAGTAAATTCTTTTCCCTAAGGATCATTCCTGATCTATATGAGCTCAATTGAACCATTTTTGCACTTTTGAGCCCAATGACCTCCAATTAACACTTAACATCAGGCTGTAGGAAGTGACAGTGGTTCCAAATTACAAAATTGTATTTAAGGTCCTACAGTAGTTTTTTTTTTGTATTTTTGATATTCTTACCATAACACTTAATGGCCTTTGATCTCAGTCTGGGTCAATGTCAAACCTTTAGGGCGACGTGAGAATCATTCTTTATAAAACTCAATTGGACAAATTACCCGTTGAGACTTTGATGTGGGAGGTGTAACATGTCTTAATGGCCAAGTTTAATTGTATTAATGTAGTATTTTAACTGCTTTTTGGTATTTTTATCTCAATGACCACTCAACTTTAACCCCAAGTCTAGATCAGCACCAGCGCACATACACACAAGGTGGAGCTCACTACAAATTTGCAATACGCCAGGTCATTAAAAATTACCTGCATTTATTGAGGCCCGAACTGAATGCCAGCCGAATTATTGCGCTTAAAGCGAGGCTGACGGCAGTAGCGACGCCAGGAATTCCCCGACGCAGGGCAATTCCCCGACAGGGAGGACAACCGCCGACGGCCCGACGAATAGGCCAAGTGTGAGGTGGGCGTGTTCCCGGTTTTTCAGTTTGACAAGAACAAAAAATATTTATAGTTTTATATTTATTTGCCCTATTTAGCCTGCCTTTTTCGGCCGTTTGACATATTTGGGGGCTCTACTGGACCTACTAGGCCCCGACGGAATCGTATTTTTTTCCCGACGGGGGGAAAAGGTCCCCATAGCCCTCCCCCTCCCAGTAGCGTCGCCACTATCAGCGTGTGATATGTTTATTAGATTTTGAGTAACAATAAAGTACAGTTTCTACCTTCCTAATGTTAGGAAGGTAGAACTACAAAAACTGAAAATGTACCCACCTGCCATTTGGTATAAGATTTTGCCTTGACGAAATTTTCACATTAAAGACACACGACACGTTCCTACTACCGTGAACAGTATTTGAAGGAAAAACTGCTATTGCAAGACGTTTTTATTAATATCTGATACCTAGAAGACGCGTTGCAAGTGGATTTCGTAATAGGAAAACCCGTTTTTTATTCTGAGCGGTAATTATAGCGATGACTTCATTTTCACAGAATCGTTCATGACGAGGTCAGTTGCACGGTTAATGTTATGTTCTGCATAGGGAGGTTCACATTCGTTCGCAACGATTATTTTAAAAATGTAAATCACAGATCAAAGGATCCGCGCTGTATTTGTCTGCCTAGCATAGGCCTGTCACTGTTAGCAAGAAATTCGATTGAAAGCATTTAAGCCTAGGCCAGGACACTGTTAATTATAATTATATGATTCAAACAGCGCCTTCATCATAGGGGATTCCCCTTCTGCTTGGCTCATCTGTATTTTCTCGAATGACGGAAATTGTATCCGCGCTGAGTGTGCTAAGTTGACGTCTAGAGCCACAGAGGGTTTAGCTGTCTTGCGATCGTGTTGACTATAGAAATGCTTCAAGGAAAACGTAGGCTACTCAAAACTGTATTTAGCAATTGAGATAGGACCAATCGAGGGTATTTTAAACCGCTATTATATAATTTGTTGCAGGTCCCGTTTCTACTAGCAAGAAAAAAAGCCCGTTATTATCTGTGTATTGTCAATAAAGACTTAGGCGTCGGTGAAGGTACATGAAGTAATTGTTGGTTTGTACAAAATATCTTTTGGGTTTTTTCTTCAAGGTTAAGCAACCCTGCGTTCAGAAGTCATCTGTTTGTGTGAATATCCATGGGAATAATCATAAATCAATTTGCTGTATATTTCTAAAAAGGATCCAAAAAGAAAACGCATAAAAGGGTGAGTGACATTATGTATAATTAACCGGAATGAGATTTAAATCATCACCCTCGATATACAAGGGTTTAAAAACCCTTGATATCGAGGGTGATGATTTTCTATATACCATTCCACGGTTTGAACTGAGTATGTGCGTGATTAAGGTGATAGTAACATAAACTTCCAACCAACCAATCGCAAGTCACGGATCTGCATCTTGTATTACCTTTACCCACTGGCTTCACCTTGGTAACGCACATGCGCAGTTGGAACTGTGAAAGGGCTTATTGGTTAACAGTTGAAGACCATATAAAGTATTACGCATCAATAATATTTTTTAGAAGTTCTTCGGAGCAATACAGCTATAACTTATTTCTATTAGGCAGAATTACAGATTAGAATCCATCTAGTAACATTATCGATAGGTCTACTGTTTCCCTTGAATAACCGAAGTATACTAAAGGCCTGCGCGTTACGAGAGTAAATTAGAGTGCATATACAGTAATTCTTTAATTACCAATCATCATGTAGTAGGCTATTTACCAAATCATCGTGCAGTACTTACTAATCATAATTCAGTACTTAAAAGTCATTAATCAGTACCAATCATCATTCAGTACTCACCAATAATCATTCAATACTTACCAATCATCATTCAGTAGTTACCAATCATCACTCCGTACTCACCAATCATCATTCAATACTTACTAATCATCATTCAGTAATTACCAATCATCATTTTGTACATACCAATCATCATTCTGTACTTGTTTGGTTACATTTGTTTGATTGCCAACACCCTGCAGGCCATCCTTATCATGTTGCACTTGGTCGCAATGACTTATGTTCTTAATACCCCTTTATTTGTTTGCTGTGTTACTTATGAAAGAAATTTTACTGTTTATTTTTCTAGGACAATGGCTGAAGTACCCGCAGAAGTAGCTGAAATATTAGAAGAGATAGAGGAGATTGTATCGGAGACGTTAGAGGCGATGGAAGTTGTTGGCGAGGCCGCTACTGAGATTAGTGCAGAAGTAATTGACGTAGGCCTCGAAGAGGGTGAAGCTCTGCAAGATCTATACTCGTGAGTAATTTGTCCCAGCACGGGCGGCGGAAGAGGAAGATGGGGGGACGCGTCCCCAGTGATAATGCAGGGTGAGTGGGAACAGCCCCCCACCCTGAAATTCTACTACAAGTATAAAATTCAGAGGTCAACAGCAATAAAAAAAAAAACAGCCCTAAAACCACCTACAGGGACCGGGACACCACAAATTTATAGACAGTAACCTATTTGTTTGTTTTTTTTGCTTATCAAATGCTAATCTGACTGGGGTCCCCGAGCAAAAGTTTACTTCGTCCACCCCTGATCCAAAAACGTTCCGCCGCCCCTGTGTCCTAGTACTAGACTTTTACGGACGTAACATGTTCATTCATTCATTTAATCATATAATTTTAATTTTAAAATCATACCAATCAATCGGTTATACTATACTAAAAAAAACGAACCGAGCCTAGGTAAAACAAGTCTTCTCAATCTACAGTCGTTTAAGGTTAGAAGTTCGATGATTTTTTATCAAGATTTTGTTTTATTCGTTTGCAAATACATACATAGGAAATCTTAAAGTTAACTTCTGACTTCATTCAACTTCAATTTTTGAAAGTTGCTAAAATGTGTTCCAAAATATATCAAATTTTCTACCTACGAATTGTTGATGATGGTCGCAAAATACTGACCAACTGTGACAGATATTCGATGTGCTCAATTTAAAGGTAACAAGAATTTGTGACGTAGTCGTTTTCGTTTTTGTATACTATTAGTGAGTTTTCGCAGATTTACGAAATACGAATACGAAAACGGATACGTCATACATTCTTTTAACATTTGAATAGAACACCTTAAATATCTGTCACAGTTGGTCAGTATTTTACGACGATCATCAACAATTCATAGGTAAAAAATTTGATATATTTTTGGACTCATTTAGGAACTTTCAAAAATTGGAGTGTGACGTATCCGTTTTCGTTTTCGTATTTCGTAAATTTGCGAAACCTCACTTTTGTGAGGTTGCACAACCTCACTAGTGACACCACGAAGAGAAATAATATTTTACGCGTGCGTACAGAAAGGCGCGCAGAAGACGCAAAAATTTCGCATGCAGTGATTTAAGCGTGGTTCCCACTAGAGCAAATTTGACACGTTTGGGTCGAGCACTACTACGAAAAGCGTCAAATTTGAACGTCATCGTCACGTTCTAATTTAAGCCGTGTACTCACTGTGTCGTGCGACAGTCGTACGACGGTCATGCGACTAAACCGTCGCTCCCGGTGAGTGTGGTTTCCAGACGCGATGACAGTTGTCTACTCGTCGGCCGACTGTTTTTTATTTCCCTGTTGAATCACTAAAAACACCGTCGGCCAACGAGTAAAATACCATCATCTCGTCTGGCAGCCACACACACAGGGAGCGACGGTTTAGTCGTGCGACCGTCGTACGATCGTCGCACGACGTCAGTGAGTTTCTCTTATGGAACTACTCAAATTACTTGCGTTTAACACAAACGCATTCGTCAACGCAAACCCTGCATGGAAAGTTGGCTTGGGCCAACTTTATACGTGAGACACGCAACTGGAGATCAATTACGGTAGCTTGTAAATATTTACCACGTCATACACAATTATCAGCGCCCGGCGCGCCGGGCCGCCGCGGCGGGTTCCCCTTTCTTGTTTGGACTCATTCATAACGAGAGTGTTAAAATTAAAAACTAGTTAAACCGCTATCTTTACAGAGAGGCATCTGAAGAAGTTTTTGCAGATACTGAATTTGAAGCGAGCATTCAATCTGATGTCAGCATCACATGTTCTGAGATTGAGGCCTCGTTCACAGAAGCAGGTGTGTCAGAGGCAGAGCTAGGGGCGGAGTCTGGAAGTAGCGTGGCAAGATATGGTGCAGAGGAACAAGCCGGGGCAGATGCTGCAAACGGGGTTCCAAGTAAGTATCTTATACCATATAGAATTGAAGGATCGTATTTTTATGGGATGTGGTTGATTCATTGTCTACAACCTACATTCATCTCAGAAAAACAAAGTCAAACACAGTTGAACCTTCATGTGCGGACACCTCTCGTAAGCGGACACCTCCCATAACGGACACTAATTCAAAAACCCGTTTGTTCATCCTATCTTCTAATCAGTGCATTTGGTAACTCTCGTAAGCGTAAACCTCCCGTAAGCGGACGCAGACACTTTTTGTCTTAAAATTTGGATTGTTTGTATATAAATTTACCTTCCATAAGCGGACACCCCGGAGAATTTTGTGATTTTTCTGTACAACGAAATACAAATTTCTGTACAAAATAGTCCTTATACTGTAATGACTGAGAATCATATTACTGAAACAAGGTTAAAAATGATAAAAATATTTAATAAAATACAGAATACGGTTTCTAGAAATTTGAGAGGCAATTTGTGCTTAGAAATTGGAGACCAACTTTGGCCCTCTATCGGCGGAAATTCTCGTAAGCGGACACCTCCCGTAAGCGGACACTTCTCCCGGAAGCGGATACGAGGGTGCCCCTTACGGGAGGTTCAACTGTCGAATTTGCGTAGGTCTATAAATTAGAATCTAAGACCAGCTGTCATAGTTCAATAAACCGATTCCTTGAATATTTTTCAATTGTTTCAGGATGGAAAAGATATGGAAAAAAGTTCCTGAGATTTGCGGAAATCTATATTGTAGTTGATTTCATCATTAAAGAGATTGTCAAGATTGTATCAACGATAATAGATAATACTAAAAATCCGAAATGGAAAGGTAAGTGTCTTACTAATACTTAGTAATTATTTCCAATCGGTAGGTAAAAAACCAAAAAAGTTGGTGTGTATAATCATGGAGTAATCTATTTTAATACTCCATGAAATATAATACTTAGGGCTTGATGCACCTTAAGTGTATACATTTTTAGAAAGAGGGTTTTAGATATTAGTGTGACACATGTTTATGCCCACCCTGTAGGCCTATATGTATATTTATAAGAAATTAAAGCAAAGCAAAAGGTTGAAGAAAAAAAAACTATATAAATCATTGAGTCTCTAAATTTGTTTTTGTTTTCTGAAACTTCAAACTCTTTACACTGTGGGTTTTACAGGAAATCAGCGAATTATGAAGTGGAAAACTTGGAAAGACAATATCTTATAAGTTTTCTTCAGGAGATTAAAGGTAGAGAAGTACACGTAAATACTGGAAATCGTGTCCCTAAGTCCGTATTTTATTACTTCATGGTATTATATAGGCCTAATATACTCTATAGGTTATCTGTCAAATTAACATTTATTCGATATGACAGAGATAGCAATGAGTCGTGTTGTACGCCAACTGACTTTAAGATATTCACAAAATTGACAGAAAGTCATATTTTTTTTTTTATAGATATCTGTTGTTTTTTTAAGTTTATTACTTGAATGGTATTGTTACAAATATCCTGTTTATGTTTATTTACAGCAACCATGAACTGAAATACAGTTGGATTTCAAAATAAATGGTGAATAGGCAGGAAATCATCAATTATCTTTAAAGTTGATTTTCTCCTCAGTGTGTTTTTATCATAGATTTATTATTATGGCTAGATGGTGAACTTTACAGTGTAGAATTTCAGTCCCATGTAGGCGCCTACTATTTTTATTTCTCAGCCTTCGTCAAAAACAGTTACGTTAAATAATAATAAATGTTTTACAATTATTGTATTTTTAACGTTCTTTTGTTATACAAATTATTTACATTTGTCACGCATATTTTATGTTGTCAATGTCTTTAGATTTTAATTAAATTTACTTTCATTTATTGATAAATGTGAAACTATGAAAGATTGCGCGTGCACAATTTCGACATAGTAACCGGGTTAGAACGTAACGCGATTTGATTGGTTGGTTTACAGAATAGTAGGAACTTACATGGAACTGCACTTGGGGCTATGTATTCTGTGGAAGTTCACCATCTAGCCGTAAATAATATATCTATGGTTTTCATGCTGTACATTTCAAAATATATTTCTATGGTTACACTTGGCCTATAAATCTGATTACAGCTTCAATCCAAATACAAAAAAATATCTTATGGCAGAGCCAAACCAAAGAGGCAGAAGTGGCAATGGTATTTTTCCACAATGGGCAGAAACAAGGAAATTCTTAATTTTTTGCACTTTTTTGTTCATCTCATAAACGTACAGTTTAAACATTCAACTTTCGTACTATCTTAACAATTTTCAGATATATAATCAAGAAATTCTTAAAAATTTAAAACGATCCTGCTTAGTCAAAATATACTGATAAGCAATTTTCAAAGTTTTCTCAAAACGTACATACTAAATTTTTAAATTTCGATTTTTCATAATTTCGCAAGGAAACATCGTAAGAAACTGATTTTTTTTTAAGATAATGTGTAGGGTTTCACAATTTATAAAATAACTCAATTTTCATAAATTGTCGACTATGACTTTTTTGGCTTGGATCATGCGGCATTTGTCTCTGCTTACTGTGGGAGCAGTTGGCACAGCAGTTGCGGTTCAGAATCCCAATCGAGAGGTCAGTGGTTCGAGACTCACGCCAGTTGCTTGTGTACCTGAGCAATGCACTTTACTCATGTTGCTTCAGTCTACCCAGCTGTACTATGGGCAACAGCAAACATCTGCTTCATGCTACTGAAACTGAAAATAAGCTCCAGCCAATGAGCCTTCATGCTCGAACAATGGATTTACTTATACATTAATACACATTTTGTGATGACATCTCACCTATTTTTTTCAATTAGGATCGCTGACAGAAAAGGACAAAGAACAGGTTAAACAAGTGAAAGATGCTATTATTAGATTGAAACCGATTATTGAAAGTTGGGAAACGGCGGTAGATGCTTTGAATGAGAACAAACTAATGTCCTATGGCACCATGAACGTTACTGTGGGTGGAAGAGATCAGGAGGTACAAGTCATCGATGTGGTAGCTTACTTAATCCAAGATGCTTCCGTAACTCAGATCAATCAGGCAAAGGACTTATTAAAAGATGGTAACGACGGAATATCAGTATTTGATATTGCGCAACTCTCTAACTACGTAAGTCATGATGATTTTTTTTATTTATTCCATACATCGATTTTTTCCAAAGATATATATTTCGAGAATATTATTTTCATCATTGTCAGTCTTATTTCAATTTTTGTATTTAGATATTTGATGCTTTTGCCGATGCTCAGGCAATAGTTGATCTCAGAGACAATAAGGGGAGCATTGTAAAAGACGACATGTTGTCTAAGTTTAAGTTCCCTCCAAAGGGTGATGATAGAGAAGTAAGGCGGGTGTTAATGGATGATTTCCCAGAGTGGCAAGATAAAGTGCACAACCAAGTATTCGACCTGGCAAAAACCGGAGCAACGATGGCGGTCAATGCTTTTGTCAAATCACAAGTTATTCTTAAGGTATAACACAACTAGGTAATATTAACTAATAAAAAAATATTTAAATTAAAAGAAAGTAAAGTAATACACAACTAGAGAAGATTATGGTAACAGGGGCGGATCTAGGATCCAGCGGAAGGGGGCGCACTTTTCAAGGCCGGTTGGGCGTGGTTGCGGGTTTGGTTTTGACAAGCAAAAGAAAAAAACTAATTTCCCCATTTTCAATGTTCTGGTGCCCTGTATATGCCCAAACGTATGTCTATTTTAATTTCTGGGGTCCATTTTGGACTCGGCGCTCCTAAAATAAGTGAGGGGGGGGGGGGGGGGGGGG
>JAOTQE010036085.1:0-10136 GCA_025631205.1 Nesometra sesokonis
CACATGAACCGAGTACAACAGTATCAAAAGATTTACCTGTGGACCAGCAAGTGCAAGACCTACAGTTTAGAAATAGCACCCTCTCTAAGGCGCTAAAAACATCTCAACAGCAAAATCAAGTTTTACTTGAAAAGGTTAAATCTACTGAAGTTAAGTCACAAGTAAGAAAACCAACTATTATTTAATAATAAGTATACAATTTATTATATAATATCGAATGCCTTTGAGTGGGATACCGAAAAAATATTCTTCGAGCTGTGGCAAAATATTGAACGAGTCGAAGACGAGTTAAATAATTTGCCACAGTGAGTACAATAATTCGGTATCTCAAAAAATTGGCATTCAATATTATAATTATTATTTAGTATAGCTTACCTGTAAGTACTGATTTGTCAGGGCTTAGGCCAGGCCTGCTGCCAGCGACCAAGGTAGCATAAATTACACAGATTACAATTGTTCACGTCTGAACACTGAATGTTTACACAATGGATTAGCTTACATATTACATTAGCTACTTGTAATGTTCTATGTTCTACTACATTGAACCATGTGGACTTCAAAAAAATATTACTTACAATATATAAATCACTAATCCAACCAGTCATCAATTATGGAATTACTGTTTGGGGCACTGGAATTGATGGTAATATTGATCGAATTTATAAACTTCAAAAGAAAGCCTGAGGATCATCTGTAATGTCCACTACCAACATCCATCTACTCAACTTTTTATTATAAAAAATACTTTAAAGATTTATGATCTCTATCATTATAATACTGCAATGTTTATGTACAAATGTCATATGGGATTGTTGCATTAAACTAAAATCAACTAAAGGTGGCTAAAAAAGCATCACCTATCGTGGACCAAAGGTGTGGAACGAATAAATAGAAAACATAGATCTTCAAAATCAATCTCAACTAATTATCTCATTAAATATTACAATTGTTCTAATATTTATTCATGTAATATTTGTCTAGAATTTCATTAATTTGATGAGCTCTATCTCTACGGTATTCATCATTGTTAAGATTTTAAATACTATTATTGTAAACTTTTATTTATTATTGTAAACTTTTATTTATATACTGTATTATTTTAATGGGGGCATTCGTTTAAAAGCATTGCACTTGTTGTAATGTTCCTTTTCAGTTGATGTTGTTGTTATTGAACTTTTCTGATTAAAATTGAACTTGAACTTGAACTAAACCAAGTACTCAACAATGCTCTAGTTATTTCGTAACCATCGTTTGACATAGTTCTTCCACTACTCCTGTACATCATGTGCTATTTAACCTTGAGGTCACAACTGCATTATGGGTAATGATCAATTTACAATATCACAATACTACACTACCCCACCCTTGAGAGTCTGAATCCAGCCTTAAATAAGTTATCTTTTTATCCTAGATCAGCGAACAGCGGTACCAAGAACTGCTAAGAACCATGAAATGTGATAAATGTTCAGATAATATAAATAGGATTGAAGCATTGACAAAAGAAATTGATGAGCATAAGAATTCTAATAGTTTCCTCAGTGCACAGGTTTGTTTTTTTTATTATTTTTTGGTGTAATGGAGTACTATACACTAAACATTTTCATACAAGATACACATAATAAACATAATTTAGATAACACTATGAAGACTTCTGTGTTCCATTTATAATGATTAAAATATATAAAAAATGATACCTTTCGAGACAATTTCTCAGCACTTGAATTTCTTCTGTGAACAGGTTTCGGTCATTTCTCATGGCTGTGATTCACCACCACAATGGCACCCTCATGAGTCTACACCCGGATAAATGGAAACACCACATCAGAGAAGCCATTGAAATACATCAACATCAACCCAGTTTAAACAAAAACCCTAGTTTGGAATTGCCAGCAGTTTACTCCAGTCTCATCAGAGCCCTCCCTCAATAGGGGGCCTCTAGTTTTCTTCATCAAAAGAGGGCGCCATTGTGGTGGTGAATCACAGCCATGAGATATGGCCGAAACCTCAATATATTTTAACCTTTATATATTTTCATAATTTAGATACTTTGGTAAACAATAGATGGGAAGACATTGAGACAGACCTTTAACCGAATTGTCCAAGGGATAATACTATGATGTTTTGTAGTTATCTGTATTGTACAAGACCCAGTCGGCACAGTACCATGGTTGTTAACACCCCTGCCTTCCAGTCTAAAATACACAAAAGAAGATAGTATATAAAGAAATTGTAAACGGTTAAAGCTGCATTTGCTAAATTTTGTGGTCGCTCAGCAGAGGTTTGCACTGTCCGAGTACTGCTAGTATTTAATGTTTTCTTGTTTTCTCTAGTTGTCTGTTTACCAAGAGGACTACAATCAATCAAGACAAGAGATAGAAAACCTTAAGAAAAGAAATGGAAATATGGAATCAGAAATAGAACAATGGAACAAAAACTACATCAAATTAAGTGATGAAGTAAGTGGGCATTTTCTATCCATTATTAACAGAAACTAATACGTCAAACTTTTATACTTGTAAACTGATAATTTATGTCAGGCAAATCCAGGATTTCTAAAACATTTTTTTCCATCAAGGTGGGTATGTTAAAGATTTCATATTTGACAAGCAAAAATAGGTGTTTGCCTCATTTAGCATAATTTTGGACTATATCCAGTTATAATTGCCTAAATCTTGAATATATTTTATTTTTGGGGGAAAATTTTAGAAGGGGCACACATAATATAAGAACACATGTACTTTGAGGATAATGGGGCCCCTCTAAATACACTCCCCTCAAAATCTGAATGTTTTCAGATTAACATGCAATATTCTACTTACAAATAGTTTGTGATCATCATAAAACACTGGTGGACTGTGACAAATATTTAGCAGTGTTCAACTCAAACTTTATGACGTATTCACTTCTGTAATAATACATTTTTGCGTCAAGGAGAATACTAGATATAGTTTGTTTTGACCAAATAATATACAAATATACGTTGCCTTAGAAGTTGCTAGTTAAAACTATGGGCAGAAGTGCCTCCAAATAGTACTATTCACTGAGGGGTGCAGCCCCGAAGTAAATAGTACTATTTGGAGGCACCGAGGCCCATGATTTTAACTAGCAACTCGAAATTAGGCAACGTATATTTGTTTTATATTTTACATCAAACAAGAAAAAGGGCTTAGGCTAGGCCTACCTTTAGGTCTAGGCCTAGGTATGCCTACCTTTCACGCGGCTCTAGGTGGCAGGTGCGATCGAGGCCTACTACTAGGCCTGGGTCCTTCATACATCCTCAAAATTCACTCCACAATCTCTATAAAATTCTCGGAAAACGGACATAACCATGTTTTATTGTTTTTGGGTTTCCATTGTCTACTGCGGATAAATTTGTCTAGGCCTCAAGTCTAGGCCCTATATCGCCGTCAGTTAACTGATCAGAGTGCCTAGGCTAGGGGGCCTAGCCTTAGCTCGCTTGTTACTGTGTAAACATCACGATTGTCAGTGACGTCACTTTGCTAAATAGTATTTTACTATATCGCAAAGTGACGTCACTTTGCTAAATAGTATTTTACTATATCGCAAAGTGATGTCATAAAAGTGACCTCACTTGATAACTCGTAACATATTTCGCAAAGTGACGTCAACAAGCTGGAATAGTAGAAATATTGTTAATCACGTGGCGCTCTTTCAACCAATCAGTGCAGTTTAAATGTTTGATTTAGAATATAATACTTATTATATATTTAAGATGTATTTATTTCAAACACACATTAAAATTAACAGGCAACCAAGGGTGAAATGAGTACAAAGTCTGCAAAAATATTAAAAATTCAAATTAAGTAATACTATAGATAAAAAAAACAAACAAATATATAAAATATACATTACTGATGAAATTATAACTCGCCTAATTCACTTCTCATTAATCTGCCAAAGCATCTTTTTTATATTTAAGGTGTGTACATGTAAATTTACAGAAAATAATCAAGAACTAAACAGCTGTTTCGAATCGTATACAATGCCAGGCCTATTCATGCTATTACTCGTTTTTTTTTCCAGATACTGTACCTCCAGTTATAGTTTGTCCTACCAATATTATTCATCATCAGCATTTGTTTAGAACATTTAACACAAAGTCAACGTCCACTTCGTTTATATCTAGTTTTAAAAACATACAGTCTATACATTTGGCAAACTCAAATTAGATATTACTATAAATTTACAGAACGTTTTACAATGCCCAAACAACTGTGTCTTATTTTACAATATATTAAACTATTACTCGTTTTCAGATAATGAACCTCCAGTTATAATTTGTCCTACCAATATTACTTCAGACAACTACATCAAAGAGGAATGCACTGGATCTAGCAACCCTACAATATTTGTCAGGACAGATGAAGGAAGTCCTAATGCCACTGTCACATGGGATCCTCCTATTACAAGTGACAATAGCGATGGAACTTTAACAGTAGTAACATCACCATATGAGTCAGGTGATATGATACCAGTAACAATTCTATTTTGCCTATTTACATTACCATGATAGCAACAAATCCATCTGGAAATTCAGGTTCCTGTGTCTTTGAGATCCAAGTCAAAGGTAAACGTAATATATATTGTAGTTTTGTTCATGTTTTTTTTCAATACTCATACCTGTATGACCTAACCATAACTGAAAGTATACATTACATAAGTAGAGGTACAGAGAATGGGCAAAGGTCCAACAAATGCCCACGCTCAGAACAGCATGTTACCTTCACCACGGAGAACCTCCATGAACTCACAAAAAACTGATGAAATCCCGTACGTAATCAAGTGCAGTAAGGGGACCACTATTTTGTTTCAAAAAAGCAGAAATGTTATTGTTAGAAGTACTGCAAGTTATACTTGGTATCTTGCAATTATCAAATCATTTTGATATCTTAACAGTAAATTGTGCGATTTCAAAACCACATACGTCTATTGTGTATGTAATATTACAATAACTAAAGGTAGACTTCAAACAAGCATGATGTATATTATCCAATATTTTTAAAGAATAGAAAAGTTATAATTAATAAGTATCGTATACCATACTTTACTGTTGTGATATTTATTAATAACTCATATTATACATTCACTTTTAGACCTGGAGCCACCGACCTCAAACTGTCCTTCACTACTTCAGTTTATGAATGATCCAGGAGAACCCCATGCTACTGTTGTATACAACATCACTGTCATGGATAATGTAGAAGTTCAGAATATTTCAATCAACTATAACGGAGTCAATAAGGAACTCGTGATAATTAATGAGCCTCATGCTGTCTTTGAGATTGATGGTATATTTCCAATCGGTAAAACAATAGTTGAACATATGATTACTGATACTGCAATACCGATAGCTAACGAGGTTATATGTAATGTAACAATATTAGTTGAAGGTACGCATGCAATTATATTTAGTTATATAAAATTATCGACAACATCCTCACCACCAACACCATAAACCAACATTCGTTTAGAACATTTGACAAAAAGAAAGAGAGTCACCATCGATTTCGTTTAAATCTCGTTTTAAAAACATACAGTGTGTACATTGGCAAACTAAAATTAGATATTACATGTGAATTTACAGAAGGTTTTTCAAAGCCCAAACAACTGTATCTTATTTTACAATATATTAAACTATTACTCGTTTTCAGATAATGAACCTCCAGCTATAATTTGTCCTACCAATATTACTTCAGACAACTACATCAAAGAGGAATACACTGGGTCCAGCAACCCTACAATATTTGTCAGGACAGATGAAGGAAGTCCTAATGCCACTGTCACTTGGGATCCTCCTATAACAAGTGACAATAGCAATGGAACTTTAACAGTAGTAACATCACCAGGAGCGCAGCCAGAGGGAGGGGGTCGAGGGGGGGTCAGGACCCCCCTAAAATTTTGAGAAAAAAAATTTCTAGTAAAAAAGATATACTGTGCAGAATATTATAGTATAGCATGAATTGTAAACCAGCCATCGTTAATAATGCAGACTGAAAGTCAACTTTGCACAATCTATTTCAATAAAAAAAACGAGGAAATGTTTTTTTGGGTTTTTTTTTTGCTCATCAAAACCACAAACCGGGAACCACGCCCACCCGGACCTCCCGAGTCGGAACCATGCCCCGTCGGGCAAATCCGGGCGCCACCACTGCTGACCCCCACCCCTTTCATTCCACTCTGGCTGCGCCCCTGATCACCATATTATTCAGGTGATATGATACCAGTAACCAATTCTATTTTGCCTATTTACATTACCATGATAGCAACAAATCCATCTGGAAATTCAGGTTCCTGTGTCTTTGAGATCCAAGTCAAAGGTAAACGTAATATATATTGTAGTTTTGTTCATGTATTTTCAATACTTATACCTGTATGACCTTACCATAACTAAAAGTATACATTACAAAAGTACAGGTACAGAGAATGGGCAAAGATACAACAAATGTCCACACTCAGAACAGCATGTTACCTTCACCACGGAGAACCTCCATGAACTCACAAACGCTGAAGAAATCCTATACGTAATCAAGTGCAGTAAGGGGCCACTATTTTGTTTTTAGCAGAAGAAATTTCACAGCAGAAATGTTATTGTTAGAATTACTGTAAGTTATACTTGGTATCTTGTAATTAGCAAATCATTTTGATATTTTAACAGTAAATTGTGTGATTTCAAAACCACATACGTCTATTGTGTATGTAACATTACAATAACTAAAGGTAGACTTCAAACAAGCATGATGTATATTATTATCTAATATTTCTAAAGAATAGAAAAGTTATAGTTAATAAGTATCGTATACCATACTTTACTGTTGTAATATTTAGTAATAACTAATATTATAAATTCACTTTTAGACCTGGAGCCACCGACCTCAAACTGTCCTTCACTACTTCAGTTTATGAGTGATCCAGGAGAACCCCATGCTACTGTTGTATACAACATCACTTTCATGGATAATGTAGAAGTTCAGAATATTTCAATCAACTATAACGGAGTCAATAAGGAACTCGTGATAATTAATGAGCCTCATGCTGTCTTTGAGATTGATGGTATATTTCCAATCGGTAAAACAATAGTTGAACATATAATCACTGATACTGCAATACCGATAGCTAACGAGGTTGTATGTAATGTAACAATATTAGTTGAAGGTATGAATGAAATTATGTATAGTTATTTAAAACCATCGCCATCATCAAAACAATCGTCATCATCTCCAATCGCTATTGTCAGCGTTACCATCGTGGTTATCGTCAATTCAGATATCCATGGGTCAGATTTCGCAACTTTACAAAATACAATAACGGATAATTTATGTCACACCTCCATTATTTTGTTGCTAAATGTGTTTCAACTATGAATTATTTATGATTGTCGTAAAATATTGATCAACTGTGACAGATATTCCAGGTGTTCAATTCAAACGTTGCAAGAGTTTATGACGTATACGTTTTTGTTTTCGTATTTTGTGAAGTTGTGAAACCTCCATATTATTGTTTAAGATGAAATCATATTACTTAGCGTAAAATTGATAACAATAATCCCTATCACGTTTTCAACTGCGCATGTTCAAGATCAAGGTCAAGTCGTAGAAGCGACGCCGCGGCCGTAATTTCCATCGTTGCGGAGGCGCGGTGCGGTGAATTCTTGAGTTGTGAATTAATAGTACCTCACTACCGCAAGGATAGAAATTACAGACGCGGCGCCGCTTCTATGACTTGACCTGTCGGACATGCGCAGTTAAAAAAATGAAATATCTTCCCACCGATTCCGACACGGGACAACTACGGCGGAAAATTTAATCGCAGTTAACTGAATTACGAGCTGATATTGATCAGCCTATCCCAGATAGACTCAAAGATATTAGTTTCAATCCTTGTGTTACTAACTCAAATTTGATTTAATAAAAATAAATGCCGACCGTGATTTTGTTGTTCACTGTCATACACAGGGCCGGCCGGCGGAACGTTTTTTACAGCAAGGGGGCCCAGGGGCGGATCAAGATATCTTCAAACGGGATTGGGTGTATAAACCAGTTCCATTTTAGTGGGAAGAGAGAAAGAAAGACTGACTGCGCCTGGTCGGCCCCAGACAATATTGCGTTATTTTAAATGCTAAAAGACGCATTAGAGTTCAAAATTTAGATTTCTAGGTGCTGGAAAATTACACTTTAATACTTAAAGTGTATAGCTGTCATCCCCACCCCCCCCCCGTTCCCCGGTGAACTATAGAGGTCACAATTTCGATTTTTAATCGGTCGGAAACGATCAATGGTAGTAGCCTCAGTTCTGTCTAATGTATCTTAAATAATGTTTATCCCCACAGCTTTAAAGTACAAGTGTATTTCTCATAGATATATTATTTTTGGCTAAGTGGTGAACTTTACACTGTAGAATTACAGTCCCATATAGGCACCTATTATTTTGATTTCGTCAGCCTTCGTCAAAAACACGCAAGTTAAATAATACTAAATGTTTTACAATTATTATCTTTTTAAAATTCTTTTGTGATACAAATTATTTAAATATTTAACAAATATTTAATGTTATTACTGTCTTTATAATTGGATTAATTTTACATCATTTATTGATAAATTTAAAACTTTTATGAAAGATTGCGCGTATGCAACAGGGTTGGAACGTAACACGATTTGATTGGTTGGATTCCGGAATACTAAGTAGGCCCCTGCATGGAACTTCATTTTGGGGCAATGTATTCTGTAGAAGTTCACCATCTAGCCGTAAATAATATATCTATATTTTTTCTCCAGTAAGTAACATTAGCTGGGTTTATATTCAACTATGGCTAGATTAAACATCCGAATAAACACCCTCATCTCGCCTTAATTCTCGATATGAACGCTCAATTAGGGCGAGATTAAGGGAATAACTGGATATAACTTGTTTTCTGGAATAAGAACTAAATCCATTTAATAAGAAGCTAAGCCAGTTGATAAAAGATAAGAGAATTTAATTAATAGGGGGCAAAACTGGCCAGTAAACCAATCAGGTTCACGATATACATCTTGTTTTGTCAAAGTAATAGTAGTTGCTGTAGTAATCTAGACTAAACTTCTGTCTGATATAGTCATAAAATATGAACCAAACAATTACGGTATGTCAAAGTACAGTAGACTAAACGAATAGATGATGTGTTTGCTAATCAACAATACTTCGAAAGTAGAAAGGTGTGTTTGCTCATCACCAAATGAATTGCACTATAACATAAAACATCCATTGTTAAGAGTTCATTGTTAGGTCAACATTTATTCTACCATGGCACATAAGCTGTGTTCATATCCAACTAGAACTAGTCATTCGGATACACAATCTTATCTGGATGAGGTTGTTTATCCAGATTATTATCATTCAGATAAACAACCTCATCTGAATGAGGTTTATCCAGATTATTATCATTCGTATAAACAACCTTATCCGGATGAGGTTGTTTATCCAGTTTATTATCATTCGGATAAACAACCTCGTCTGGATGAGGTTTATCCAGATTACTATTGTTCGGATAAACAACCTCATCTGGATGAGGTTTATCCAGATTATTATCATTCGGATAAACAACCTGATCTGGATGAGGTTTATCCAGATTATTATCGTTCGGATAAACATCCACATCAGGATAAGGTTTATCCGGATTATTATCGTTCGGATAAACATCCACATCTGGATGAGGTTGTTTATCCAGATTATTATTGTTCGGATAAACAACCTCTCCACATCTGGATGAGGTTGTTTATCCAGATCATTATCATTCGGATAAACAACCTCATCTGGATGAGGTTGTTTATCCAGATTATTATCATTCCGATAAACAACCTCATCTGGATGAGGTTTATCCAAATTATTACCATTCAGATAAACAACCTCATCTGGATGAGGTTGATCCAGATTATTATTCTTTGGATAAACATCCACATCTGGATGAGTTTGCTTATCCAGATTATTATTGTTCGGATAAACATCCACATATCTGTATCATTCACTTAAATGTGATTTTACCATATATTTACCTATTATAATTTACCACTCCTTTGGAGTAAAACTAAGTGTTTTGTGACTGTTATCAATACGACATATATGTACTTTTAATTTTTATATTT
>JAOTQE010036096.1:0-5000 GCA_025631205.1 Nesometra sesokonis
TAGAATTCAGAGTTTTGCGCGAACGGACATACCACCCGTGGATTAAAATCAGATTTTTACCCTATGTTTCTTTTTCCAATTCTCGCCCAAACGGGCCCTTTGATCAAAATGATTGATACTAGCTAATGTAGCATTAAGTACAAGACACGCTACAGTAGAATCTTGATTTTACATACTGTCAAGGATATGTAAATGTGAGGGTCTGTAGAATAGAGTTATAGCCTTTATGTTTTGTTCCATACTTATCGCTTATTTACTAATAATGTCAGGAGATTTTTAGAATGTTAAGTCTATACTACTTTTAATTTGAACACATATTTTGCATCATGTCCTATGTCAAAGTCAATGTTTAAAGCTTACAAATTTTTAGGTGATTTTATGCAGGTCAAATAAGAGGGTTCATAAAATTGAGGTATGTAATGTTGAGGTACATAAAGCAAGGTCAAAACAAAAATGAATACATGGCTATTGGAATGTTAATGGTTAATGTAATCCACTGCTTCAATGCCACTGTAGGCCTATACGCGAGAGTGGAAACACTGGTGGTGGGGAGGTAGATCGTTTTCAGCCGCCAACGCAATTGGCCGCCGACAATTTCTATGGAACGCCATACTATTACTAAAACTTTGTCAAATTCATGTGGATATATTTAAATGCATTAAATTCGAAGACCAAATGATTCTTGAATTGTGGTTTATGATTTTAATCATTTTTAGCAAAGAAACTAGGCTTAAGTTTACCATGACCATAAAGGTTAGGCCTAGTCCTTTTAGGGCCTATGTTCATAACATTAACAACATGACTACATTATGAACTTAGGAAACAATTCATCAATTCATTGATAAAAGCAAAATAAATTGAGTTGAAATCGAACAGCGCTACCGGTGTTCCATAGTTCTATGGGTTTCATTGCTGGCGGCCGATTACTCCAGCGGCCGAAAACAATTCGTGGTGAGATGGCTGCCAAAATTTTAGTTCCTGTGAACTGTTTATAATTATTTACAGATAACAACAGGATATGCTCAAGGTCAGGCCTAATTAACAAAGCATTCAACAGTCAATAATTGCAATAAAATATACAAAAATTGTACCAGCAAACACCAGTGCAGGCCTCGATATTTGTTTTTGTTTTGACTAGTCCACTGGGCAAGTTGACTTTACATTTCACTAGCAAACGAGCAATTCAAAGTCCATGTCTGCGGCAACTTCTACAATGTGTAAAAGTGACTGCTTGACACTTCCTTGTATTCACTAGCCATGGGCTAGTGAAAATTAAAATTCTAGCCCTGTGCAGATTTCACTAGCCATTGTACGCTGGGCTATTATTAAAAAATCAAGTCAGTGGGGGGGGGGGGGAGGGGACAGTAAAAAAAACCTGCCCTCATCAGTTTTTGATTTGAAAGGGTGATGAAAAATATTTCTTATATGGGGCTTCAACAGTATTTTTTAGGGTCAATTCATGAGGGGATTCCCCTTGTCTGATAATGGAGATAAAATAAAAATAAGATGGTCTAATTCTGAGCCGAGTAGGGTATTTATTTAGCCAATGCCTTTTTGAAGTATGGGCTCTGGTTCAAATAAATTATGCTCCTGCATTAACGGTTAACAACAAACAAAAAAAACGCCTAATTGTTTCTGATAAAATGAATAATTTATAAAAGGCGCTTTTTAACTCCCGACTAATAATATTGATTTTAACTAGGGCCTAGCTACTATTGTAAACATACATAATTTGCCTATTCTAACGTAAAAACGAACAAAGAAACATTGGAAAATGCTGCACAGAGTAAAGTGCAATACTCGCTAGCCGCCTCGTGTGGTGTGGTATGGTAACACGAGCTCACTTGATGTTTGTCATTCTACAACAGTTTGTGAAAACATCTCATTCATGCACTTGCAAGGAGTAAATACGATTGACAATTCGCACGGACAGTACCACCAAAAACGGTACTATACCAACCTCTGATAATCCCCGCCGTCCTTCTCCGTTTTTCCATGTCCGTCTGCAGTCATTCTAGATACACAAAATAAAAATGAAAACAAATTTCACGGCTTCTAGTTTACAGATTAAAACGCGTACACACACAAAAACGATATCAACTGACCACCTCCACGCCGCATGAAGGAAAAAGACGATGAGGATGCATGCGCGGTTTCTTTCTTCGATTTCGATCTTGGAAGTCCAATCGAGTACATAAACTCGATTCTGATTGGCTATGAGGAACGGCTTACTTCATTATTCTTCGCGGGTACAAATTAGTGTTGGTTAAATTAGCAAGTCAAGAAAATTTTACGAGTCTATATAAATAAATTTATGAATAATAAAAAAGAATGGATAATTTTGTTGTAGACTTAAATTTTATCATGTGTTTTACTATTGGGATTTCCCTGGTGGTAATACTGCATTTGCATTGATAAGTAGAAAGTACATAATTATAGTTAATGCAACATTTATGGTTAAATTGTTTTAGTTTAGCGATTATTATTATTATTTTATAATTATATATTCACGAACTCGTGGAAGAACAGTCTTCTGACTGAACGATTATCGTGTTAAAATAAAGTTTATATATAAAGAAACTGACTAAAAAAATAAACCTAAGTAAAAATATACGGTATATTGTTGCGATTGAATCAGACGGTATAATTACTTTGGTACAATTAGCATGTAATGATGTCTAGAACAATATTTGTGAATGTATAAAGTGAAAGAAAACATACATAATTTTACATGTATATATAATTAGGCATACAGTTTAATGACGTCGGCATTGTCACCAGGGGCGGATTTAAGGGGGGCTTAGCAGGCTTAATCCCCGGTCCCCCTAAAATTGATCCGATTTTTTTTTTGTACTTTAATAACTGCAATGTAGGCCTACTAATAAGTAATAAGAATGGGTGCACAGCGACTGTAGTGGGGACTAAACAGGAGGTTTTTTTTCTTTTGCTTGTCAAAACGAAATCGGGATTTAAACCCCCCTAAATCTCGATCCTGGATACCCCTGGTCACCTCCCTCCCTCATTATCGCCAAGCGTAGTTGCACCTCCGCCCCCTCCCCCTTCCCCGCCCACAATTTTATGAGCGCGGGTATAAAACTTACCCTAAAAGTAAGAAATTCAAATGGGCCGCAAATCGCAGGCCAACCGTATCCGGACCTTGGAGAGGGCGCAACCCCACCCCTCCCCGCCCCCATTTTGCTGGATCCTGGATCAACCCCAGTGTAGTATTGTATCTTTGTCAAAGATGTAAAATTTACCAACAAAAACGAATAGATCTTCTTCTATGTTAAAAAAAAAATACCTGCCTCATCCACTTTATATAACCTTCCTATAAATAGGCCTAATGTCTGAATGTCGGAAAGAGTCAACGAACACCTAAACGGCAACTTATGCTGAATATTTACTATTTGTAGTACAGTAATATTGTCTAAATACGATATGTTAATGATGTAATTAAAAAGAAACTATGCGTGTTATTTCACAGTGGAAAAAACCAATCCACTTGTTTTACAAATGATCAGATAGGAGTGGTTGGGGCAGGAAACAGGAATAATATGCTTAGAGCGGATCAAAGCGGAGTGTAAAGAACAAAGAGGGTGACAGCTGAACGCTACACAGTCACAATCAGATCTGGAATTGCAAAGTACCGAATTACGAGTGGAAATTCAGGGGCGGATCCATTTGTGAGTTGGGGACGGGTGGGGTGGAGTCCGTAGGAGAAGGGGCGTTCTGAAGAAACTCACTCTTTCTGGAGATCCACCTAAGCTAGCTGTGAAAACTTGACAATTTAAACCTATTTTACGTGTCCTCTGCTAAGATCTTTTGTATTTAGTCATTTTTTGTACTCAAAGTTTGAGACCAAACGATTGTGCCTAATAATAACGCATTAATTAAAAAAACTCACATTATCACACTATTTGGTATGTACGAAACGAACAAACAAACCTGTTTTGGAATAGAGGAGATCTAATTTTTAAAAATGTATTTATTTAGGCCTATTTATTTATTTAGGCCTATTTATTTATTTATAGATATCTTTTGTTTTCAAATACCATTTTTCCCATTACTATAGAATTTTGAACAACCAATGTGAACACTGTAGGCGGGCCCTGGACCCACGCATATTTGTTTTTACGATAAAACTCTCACATACTATTTGGTATTTACGAAACGAACAAAAAACGTGAAAATCCACCCCCCCCCCTTCCATAATCCTGAGCCAACTGATATCCTGATCAGTGCGTTACACCAACCCAAATGTGTCGATTGCCTAAAAGGGCACCACATGCGACGTACCCCACGGCCTCCCGCTCTCTTAACGTAAGAGATTGAAAATCCAATCTTTGGGAAGTGACCTGAGGAAGCACTCCAAAAATAATGAAATTCACTCCAATCGATTGAAAATTCACTCTATAGGAGTGAAATAACTCATTCTTTGGAAGAAAATTCACTCCAAAAGAGTGGACTTGGAGTGGTGATAACTCACTCTTTTCACTCTTTTAAGAGTGGTCCCTCATGTCAGTCTCACTCTCTTAATTTCTCTCCAAAAGAGTGAATATCACTCTTTTACAAGAGAGCACATTGTTAATCCGGCAAAATAAAGCATACGATAAGCTACTCTTTAATCTGTTGTACGCTCTAAGAGATAATAAAGGTGTTTTTGGTGATTTTTTTTTTCTCAAGTCGAATTGTTTGCTTTGTGCTAGTTTTTAAAAAATGCATAAAGAAATAGTTTTGTAATAAACAAAACAACATTTCTTGAATGTCAAATGATAAGTGATGGGCGATAAAATAAAACAATTTGGACGTAGTTTTGTAGGCGGTAGTATTATTAATTAATAAAACAAAATCTGTTGACGTAAAACGATAGATCAATAAGCGAAATGTTAAAAAAAAATATTTATAGAATCAGTAGCAATTGGGAGATGTTACAACTTTCCTCAATTGGTTTCTTTGTCAAAATTATAGAGGACAGCAAACACTCATTAAAACAAAAAAAA
>JAOTQE010036107.1:0-10135 GCA_025631205.1 Nesometra sesokonis
TCGCGAGTTGATAATTTCGCGGTAAGGTTCTCATTCGCGAAAATTAAACCCCTGCGAAAATAACAACTTATACAGTATAGCAGTTTTCATAGCACGTGGGCCATATAATTTCAACTATAACCCAATCTAAAGTAGTCCATATTCCTCTACTATAGCTGGGTTTATACCCAACTAGCACTAGATCAATCATCTAGATAAATAACCTCATCTAGCTATAAGTTTCAATATGAACACTTAATTAGGACAAGATCAGTGAGATAACTGGCTATAACTTGTTACCTCAACTACTGTAAAAACTAAATCCACTAAGCAGCCAAGCCAGTTGATAAATGATGATAAGAGAAGTTACACATAGGTTGCAAAAACTATCAAATCAACCAATTAGGTTAATTTGCTAATCATACTCATCATTGGCAATGTATTATCAATTGCAATTTTAAGGATCTGAACATAATTTCTGATAGAAAAAAAATTATGAGGTTGTTTATATGAATGATTCTAGTTCTAGTTGGATATCAATCCAGCTTTTAATTATTTGATAAAAAAACATACAATTGAAAAGGATCTGCATTGTCAACAAAAATCTTTGCTGGTATTAACTTGTGAGAATTGTTTAGGCCTCTATGTTATTTTCTTCACCCAATAAAATAAAATAAATTAAATTATCTAAATATTGGTTCTCCCCGTCAAGGTCAATTAAAGTCACTTCCTGTACTTCTAAGTTCCAGCTCATCTGTCCATCTTTTCTTTTGAGCTAAACAATGGCACCTCATGAAAAGCTGAATAGTCAGGGGTGGTTCCAGGATCAAGCGAAGGTGGGGAGCACTATTTTTGCATGTTTCATGGCTATTCTCAGTTACACATCTCAGATAATAACTGTCAGTATTGTATGAAAAATCTACAGTGGGCACAGCAATAAAAGAGAGAAAACAATGTATTTTGATGATATAAGGGGCACCTCTTATCCTCCCCCTATAGAATTGTTTTTTATCCGATTTGAATTATTCAATTTTGTGAGGTCACAATGATATTTTCAGTGAGTCTTTCTAATGTAGATTTGAGCAGTATACCAGAAGATAATCCTCTAAATTTTTATATGCACTTGAGCCATGTTACACATTTGACCAATGGCTTAATATCTCATCCAAAAGATGGAGCACTATTAACTTGTACCTTGATACTCCAGCTGACACTCAGTGATTTTTTTTTTTCTAAAAGGGGACCAGCAAGTCTCCATGGTTTAGTACACAACATAGTATGAGCGTCGATGCGAGTTGAAAAGTGGGGGGGGGGGGGAGAAAGACAAGAAGTTGCAGTGGTGACGTTAATGAGGAGTGTCCGGCGGGTGGGCATGGTTTCCGATTTTGTCTTGACAAGCAAAAATAGGTAATCTCTCCGTTTGTATGTATATTTTCCTATTTTTAGGGTCAATTATACAATATTTTAATTTATTCAAAAAAAAAATGATTGGTACAAATAATATTCTCAAAAGTCAAAAGGGGAGGGGCCAGGTGGTCCTCTTGGATTCACACCAGACCTCTTCCTCAATATTCACTCCACCTAGGCCTTTCCCCAATTCTAGCATTTACATTCTCCTCAATCCTACCAATGTATGACACAAGGCTAGTCAAACAAACACATGACACAACACTGAACCAAGACAATAGCTTATATCATTTTACTTTCTCATTCATTTCTGATGCCCAATATATTGATTTTAATCTTTTCATTATGTGACTCTTCACAATGTCCAATGTCGTTGTTAATTGAACAGAATGAAGATAGACAGGTACTGTAGTTAAGTATGTAGAACTACAATTCCAGGCTCCAAAATATTCTTTGGAAGACGTTTTTTTTACTTAATTTACTAGGGAATAGTAGAAGAAGCCCTACTTATTTATCAAAAGTATTAAAAGCCAAGAAAAAATGGCACGACTGCTCGTCCGACTTTCGGATTCTTCACCTTGAACAGTGTGTATACAACTTTCAATTAGATGATCCTTAGCTAAATTGGCCTGACAGGCCTCTAGACATAATATAGTTATCTAATGTTTAATAATCCTTGAATCTGGGCATTAATCTCAATCAGCACCAAAACCAAGTCATGGTTGGTTCTGAAATTAAAAATTTGAATTGAATCAGCCCAATAGTTTTGAGAAATTTCAGTAGACAGACAGACAGAGTGCATTGCAACTTTTACCCCCATGGGCAAGGGTAAATATTCTCCTAAACTTGCTATGTTCCCTTGATTTATTCACCAAGTTTCTCAAATAACTTACAGATCAGATGTTAATACCTTCAACCACTGTGGTCCAAATTCTTGCTAGTAAACATCACTCAAACAGTGTTATATGGTCTCCCATGAAAAGTACCAAAACACAGCTTTCGGACAACTTGACCTAATGCCCATGCTGGGTATTCAAGTGTCCATTCATGCAGTGCATATGTCACCTTCCTGGCCCTAGACCAGTACCAAACAGCTGCATGCACTTTAACAAATTCTAGTGATATTTGCAACCAATCATTATTAATACATTCTTAAACTGTTAAATATGAATATCATTAAAGGCCTAGTTACTCAATAGATGCAAGATTCCTTACTCTTTCTCATCTTATCAGATTTTTTTTCAGCCCCAGAAAATTACAGATGATCCTAGTAGGGCAAACAGTCAACATTCCCAATACCAGACACTCTCTGGCTGGCGTATATTTTATGACTTTTTGGAAAGTCAGGTTTCTTGAAAACACCCGTTTACAGATATCGAGTTCTCGCCAAATAGACTAAAATTGCCAGCCTGGTCAAGCCTAGCTAAGCTGTGCTTGTTGCAACCTAGTTTCATTCAAATTCAACATCTATTTCAATAGCCTAATGTAAAGTGAAATAGAGTACATGTACCAATAAAACATGTTACAGTGTCAATGGAGACTGGAATAAAATGGGGTTTTAAAAACAGCTTTTGAAACCATTTTTCCAATACAGATTTTTTTTAGGGGCCAGTTTCTGCTGGCAAAAGAAAACGGTTCTTGAAGAAAACGGTTTTAGAAATGTTTTTTCTTCTCACTAGAAACAGGAGAAAGATATTAGCATTTGAATTTTCCATGTATGGAAATATATGGCTTTGAAAAAAATCACCAAAAAAATATATCTAAAAATCGACAAAAGATTACCATTCTCGGAAAGTCTACCTATATACATGAAAACAGACCTAAAAAATACACTATAGGCCTAATGACATGAAAGAACCATAGTAACTAATTCAAACAATATTTCAAAAAAATTGGACTTGCGACATATTTTGAAGCAATATAATTATGCTAGGCGAAGGTGTGTAAAACTGTCCACCCAAACTAAAGCTTATTTTAAAGCCTTTCACCCTGCCTAATTTCAAACCGCCACCCACTCTAAGCCTTTGGAAAAGGTACAAATGAGCCATTACACGGCAAAACCACCAAGTTGTAGGAAAATTGAAAATTGAGTTATTGTTAAAACCATATTACACTGTTTAAAAGCCTCAAAATGAGGCGTAAATTATCAATATCGGACATCTATTACTGAAGTTTAATATTAGACAAAATATACACAAATTTCCTTTGTATTTGTTTATATTTCCAGTTGTTTAATTGCTTATTCCTGAATAACTTCCTATGCGACAACTTGGTGATTTTGCCATGACTAGGTTCAAATAATGTTTTTAATCATATTTTATTACCACCCACCCTTGGATTTTTCTGGCTACATCCCTGATTTTGGTTATCTCAATTTGATCTCACCTATGATGCATCTCAAATTTATGGTGAGACCTCACAAAAAATCTTATTTTTGTAGTTTGGCAGTATATAAATCTGATTTTCTGTTTGATGACCTGAATTATATTAGTTGCCAACATTTTTGAAAACATCTATCATACCAATACATGTTAGTCACTTACAATATTTAACAGAGGAACTTTTTCTTAAACTTTAGAATATCTGCTAATTTGAACCAATCATAAAAATATTTCAGTTTATTCTAAAATACTTTTTAGATATACATACTGATAGTTTACACCATTATATTTATGTGAAAACATGTTGATAATTTTTATAAATCCACAAACATCTCATTGCTCATTATATCGTCGTTGTGATCAGCAGTGGCGTCATCGTGGTCATCACTTCAACTTCTATTACTTTTCAATTATCAATTTGTAAAAAAAAAATAAGGTCTGATTATAATTATTAACTAAACGTTTTTTAAAGGTTTGATTCTGCAGATGTGGTATAGAGATTTCAACATAAAATTGCAAGCATCTTTGCCAAGACTGAAAATATGTATTCAGAAATTAAGATGGAATAATGTTAACAAGGAATTAAGTTTGGAATTTTTATAACAAGCTTACAAGATGTCCAAGCTTTGGTAATATTACATATCAGACATTAAGTTCAAATGTAAAGCTTTATCCACAAATATTTGCAAAACCATCAAAAGAAATATAAGAATGTCTGCACATTTGAATAAATTTTCATAGATATTAGAGAAGGTATCAAAATATTACAAAATTAAAATCGCAAGTTTTGAAGGGAGAATACCTATCAAGTATTCTACTTTTTTTTTATAGATTTTGTATTAGTTTGAAATGTAGATTTGCTCTAAATTTTCAAAGCAAAATACCCCCCAGCTCACTATTGTAATAATAATTGTACTCAAGTAACTCGTAAAATGTTAAATTGGTTGCTTTTAGTTTTTTATTTTTACTTGCTATCAGGTTATACAAATGATGTCTACAAAATGAGACAAACATTTTTTAACCATTTACTGAAACTGTAATAAAACACCTGTCAAATTATAGAAGCATTATTTGAAATCGAATGCAAAGTTATCAAATATTATACTGTTTCATTTTAGATCTATGAAAATTATCCTATATCATTATATTATACAGTAGGAAGCAGTTGGCGCAGCGGTGGTGTTTCGGGCTTCCAATCACGAGGTCGGTGGTTCGAGACTCACTCTGGTCGACTGTGTTCCTAGGCAAGACACTTTATCCACGTTGCCTCTCTCCACCCAGGAGTATAAGAGGGTACCTGGGTATCCTATTTAAATGACATTTTACTGTACAACACAAAAACAATTTGTGGTAGTGGTATATTTTGATGGATGAGAGGAATTAATAAAAATTCTCAACTTAAAAAAAAATAACTGCAGATGCAACAAAAGTATAGGGACCAAGAAGACGATATACTGTACATATCCATCACTGGCACTAGTAGAGTGCAAAAAAAACCCCTAAAATTTCAAACAATAGAAATGCTACATGCAATCTAGTATAAACTAAGCAACATTATGGCTATTATACTCATTCTGTTTAATAGAAAACTCTAAAAAAGAAAAGAAAAAATAGTTAATTTTTTTTTGCTAACTAAAAACATGTTGTCGAAGTGATGGGCATACTAGTACTAATAAATTAGTATGAAAATTTAATTACAAAACTCGAGTCCTTCATTTTGTTGAATATATTTCCATTTACAAAATGTCTTTGTTTGAAGTTGGTTTGCACGTCAGTTTTCAGCAGACGACTGCAGTTTTATCTGTTATCAATATTTATAATGGCTCGTGGGTAATAACGAGATGAACGAGCATTGTGTTTTTACAATAATTACACAGGCCTCAGTGATGACTTTACCTAATCCCAGCTAAATGGTAAACACACTATGGGAGAAATGTATACAACTATCTGGAAACTAAGCCTTATAAACATTATCATAAGTTACCATCTTTGCTTTCAAATGGTGAATATATTTTAACAATTGTTTTGTACAAGATTTAATTGCAATGAATTTCACTAGAACGACTATACTGCTGAGTAATTTAAAGCAATTATTCATAGAAATTTGCATACAGAAGTAGAATGTCTTTCTGGAATTGGGCTGGAATTTGTCATATAAAGGAAATTTAAAACAATGACACAACGAAAACCAAGTAGATAAAAATTTGAACACAAAACCATAAGGTTTTCCTTTAGACTTGTGAATTAAAATTTGCAATTTACACAATGATATGCAAAGTATATGTGCATATTATTTTGTTTTGTTTCACTTGTGGTTCATGGTCTATATCATTGTTCATCATTATCATGTTTCATAATAGAACAAGTCAACTACATCATGTATACCTGCCAACTTTTTTTGGCTTCAATGCGTGAGACAAACACCGCCACCATTACCTGAGCCACAACCTCTCCCATGTCGATCTGACAAGCAAAAAAACAACAAAACCTCATCTGACCGTTTTTTGCCCGTTTCTGTCGAATCATCGCTGTTTTGTGGGCGGTTTTTACCGTGTTTTGCTCTATATTGTGTCATGCGTGAGAAAAGCTATTGATTGAAAATTTTGCTAATGCGCGAGATAAATTCATTTGTGCGTGAGACGTCAACAATAGGCTCCAATACGTGAGACTCACGCATAATGCGTGAGACTTTGCAGGTATACACCATGTAAACAGATTTTGTAAAATATAAAAAATTATAAATTTATTTAAATATATAAGGCACATTTGCATGTGTTTCATACAGAATAAATCACCAAGTATTATTTAAACCTATGAAAGACAGATAGTTAATTTGGTTTTTTTTTGTGTATTTTTTTATATGAAACAAGCAAAATACAGCACTAGGATCTCAGCTATGCATAAATTATAATTGTGTACAATTTCCATTCAAGGTACTGTATAAAACATCATTATAGCCCATTATATTCCATTACTGTAGTTAAATTACAACAAACAGAACTCATGCAGGTATGGCTTACAATCTCTTTTTGTATGCAGATTTACTCTCTGATTGATTTCAAACTGACAAACAATGTTGTTGATTTCCTAACAGTTCTTATTATTGTGTGCCGAGTCAACCACAGGCAGCCTGGCTATTCACTGCATTAATATCTATCCATCGAACCTACTTCAAATGTGCCTTTTGTTGCTAGTTAAATAGCTGAGAAAGCCAACTCCAATAGGCTTAGAACCTGTTTTAATAAAAGTATTAGGTTGTATATAAGCCAGTGTTCTGGAGTGTATTACCTGCTCTAGGCATCCATTTGGAATCCAAAACAGCTATAAACTGTGTACTTAAGGTTCGACAACTCTAGAATATCTAAGAATCGTACACCACAATTAACATATCTCTACAGATTTATAAGCACGATGATGAGGTCAAAATAAAAGCTCACTAAGAAAGACAATACCAAATTCCATTAATATAATGCCAATTTTCATTACAACATGTCCTTAAATTTCATGTTAAGGATTTGGTTTTTGAAACACTTTCTGAGTACGTTATGCAAGTACTTGATTAACCAATGCATTTTGAGCTAGACATTTTATAAGTATTTTTATTATACAATATGGATTTCTCTGCTATAATAATGTGCAACATATCTATGGTTTAACATGTATAGGATCACACGATAATAAATGTATTATATAGGTAAAAATCCAACATAAACAGCAGACACACCTATCTGAGATATGTGTATTATTATACAATATGCATGTCTAACCTCTATATAAATATAACAATGATGCAACTATTTCATAGTAACTATACTGCCCTCAGGTGTGGGGAATTTAATTTGTTTACACTTGTCCCAGGGCAAGTACCTTTGGAAAATTCACTTGTCCAAAAAATAATTTAGTTGTCCCGCTTTTGCGCAATACCTAAATATAG
Source organism: Nesometra sesokonis (assembly GCA_025631205.1). Lineage (NCBI taxonomy): Eukaryota > Metazoa > Echinodermata > Crinoidea > Comatulida > Antedonidae > Nesometra > Nesometra sesokonis. The sequence goes on from JAOTQE010036107.1 coordinate 7,702, forward strand.
AAACAAAATTTTCATGAAATAAATGCACTAGCACATCGAGGTTTGGGCTATTCTACAACATACTGTCAAAAGGTGGATTTCAGGACCTAGGCTTAAGCTGAAAATACTACTTGTCCACGGACAAGTGGGTCCCATAAATTTAGTTGTCCGATTGTAAAAAACACTTGTCCCGGGCGTCAGACAAGTGGGTTTGCTCAGGCCTGGCCCGCCTCTAGGAAATGGCATATCTGTAAAAATGTTGTGACAAAATGAGAAAAACATGTTCAAGTTTTTCTCCAAGAAATATACAAAAATGATTCACAATTTGTTTTCATAAAACACCACCATTATTTTTTAGTGGTAAATAGTAAATTAAGGTGATAGATTACACCATTAGGAGTATTGTAAGCCAAAATTCACAATGTATGGCATGAAACAAAAACAAATTAAAGAATAGGTTAAAAATACTCTAGCCATCTGATAAGAACTTATATAAATAAATAAAACACTTGAATTTAAAAATTTAATTTATAATATTTATTAAAAGGATACAAGATAGGAGAAAGTGGTTCTATGATATATTTTAGCAACAAATTAAAGAACCAAAATCCATTTTGTGGCATACATGGGAAGTAGAATGATTGAAACTAAGAATTGGTGTAAATCATTTGATAATCTAAGGAAGCAGGTCAATATCATGTAAAGGTCAGACCTATAAATCCATGATTTTACTAATTATTAGTAGCATTTGACAGTCCATGAAAAACTCATTATAGATAATATAACACATGTACTGAGACAGTAACAACTGACAGGGACATGGCTAACAACTTTTGGCTATCTCCAATACACCAAACTGGCCCATAATTTTACAAAAATTTGCTGTTGTGGGTTTGAAATCAAAACAAACCATATGTGCCTATCTTGTAAACACAAAGCCAGTATTAATGTTTTCCAACAATTTAGTTGAAATGCATATTGTCTTTTTTGTCACAAGTATTTTACAAAAAGTGAGTGGTTATATTTTGTATAACTGTCCAAATACAGCTGAGAATCCACCAGCGAGTATAAGACCCTGGAGTTTCAGGGCTTGTCAGAGCTCACCTAAAATGCCAAACTAACTACGTATGGCACGCTCATCAAATTTACATTGATGTGCAAAATTTTACCAGTAAACATTCTTTTTTAATTGGGAGAACACTGTATTATGCTTCTAAAACCTAAAAGCAAGTGATGATGACCACACAACAGAGAATGTTATGCACCACCAAAGACAACCACAACTAACTGGAACATAAAGTAAAAGTTAAGTCTATTTGGACATATTAACATTTTATTTAATACAAACATTTTTTCACCTGGTCATTATCAAAAAAAAAATGTTCAAAAGATAATTTAGTATTTCAATATTTAATGAAAATACTGGGTTTGAACCACATCTTGAATTGATGATTTATTTTAAACTACAGCATCAATTTTATATTCCATTTTTAAATATCTTGAATAGTTATGATTTATTTTAACTACAGCTACATTAAAATTGCTCGTTCTTAAGGTGGGCTACTTCAGATTTTACCAAGTACAGTCTTCTTGGCTGTCGCTTGAGGTCAAGGATTATGGTCCATGTTCTGGTATTTTGTTGGTGGACTTGCAGATATGCACATCTCTTGAGGAATATGTTCCTTATTAAAAAATGGTTCACCAAAGTTTCTGTCTTTAGCATTGACTTTTAAGATATCTTATCATTATTCTCTTTTGTCCGACTACTGTATGCTATGCCAGGGATGTCACCACGCTGGACGGCGCTGGACGGCCCCGTCCGGCACTCGACTTTTCCGTCCAGCATTTCTAGGCTAGCGACCACCACTATTATTATTCCTAGGCCTATTCATTTCTAGGCTAGCGACCACCACTATTATTTCTACCCTTAACAATTGTCAATTTCAATAAAATATGGGCGTGACTGATACTTCGAAAAACAATAGAAATCCTAGCCTTATTACTAAAACAAAAGATTACAGCTTTTGTTATATGGTTACGTTTTGTAAAGTAATGAAATAGCCAGCCCTTCTTTTATATTGTTCATCGCACGCTTGCACAGCATGAGTCATTGTGTGTGTATGGGTGGGTCACAGTTCACGAAAAAGGTTCAAAGTTGAAGTTCAAATCTTGTTCCTACAGAATTAATTATGTCACGTCAACCAATACAAGATTATTATTTCAAGTTTAAAATTTACATGCTATATTATTTACCTAAATTAATAACAATTATCATACTTTCTAATAAGTTGGTGTAGTTTTACACCAACTTATCCCAGTCTCCCAGTACCGACCACCCGGAAAACCGAATTTCACTCTTGCCCTGGTTACATGTTAGAGAAAACATGTGGGGAATTTCCATGGAATATTTAATGTCATTGAAAGGTCACAACAAAAATCTTTATTTTCAGTGTAT
>JAOTQE010036118.1:0-21575 GCA_025631205.1 Nesometra sesokonis
CAACAACATTTAATACCAAAAAAGATCGTTTTTTACCCCTTATAAATTGGCAAAAAATCGTAAGTTTTTAATAAATACCGCCCTCACAATGTATGAAATCAATGAAGCGTTACCAACGCGGCTTTCCGACTGAAAGTTGAAACTGGTTAGAAAGTAGAGATATGCAATAGGTGGCGCTGTTCTAAATTTATAAATAAATCAGAACTTCAGTGTGATACTCTTCATGAAATCGACATTGGACTGAGATTTAATTAGCAGCGGCGGATGCAGACTTTTTTAAAAGGTGGTGGGGAGGAAAGGAGAGTCTAAGTTTTAGGGGGTCCGGGGGCATGCTACCCGGGGAATTTTGGTCTTTAGGTGCCCGAAAATGGCCTCAGGGGCGATTTTAGGAATCATTTTTTCTTGAATATTCTTGTTTTATAGACAATGTTAATAATATTTATATATTTTACTTTCCAAAAAGGAGAGGGCGGAGCCGACCGCCCCACCCCTCTTAAATCCGCCCCTGCTTAGCCCTAATTTTTAAATGTTCTATACTTCACTATGTCGGTTAGCCTTTCGGTCAGTGAGTCCTATTACCTGAAATATGTCATATTTCCAAGATCTAATAATCCAATTGATTTGAATTGTGATAGGCAAATTTTCGCACTGCTCTGGAGGCAACGAACGGAGTGAGTAGCAATCAGAAAGTATTACGAAGGAAAGGGAATATGGGAAAAACACCCCATGAAACGTCTGAAAAATCTTATTAAATCGAATAAAATATTATCTGATCATGCGTTAGAAAACGATTGTGCATTTTCAGTCAATTAATGAGTCAGATGATACCTATTTTATTTCTTGGGAATTTGCGACATAACCTCGGACGACTTGTTTTTCTTTAAGAATTCGAGACAGTTACGCTACTGTTTTTTTTTTAACTCGCTACTGTTTTTTTTTAACTCGGGATTATCCATGGGCGAACGCTAAGACCTCAAAGTGGTACGCATGAGATCACCAGTTCGAGGTCTGGATCTGGCAAATGTTGTTTATTTGTCCCAAAATTCCATCTGTTGGGATACCTCTTCAGGTTGAGGTGCAATTTCAACCTTAGCTTGACAAGATAATTTTTAAATTACTTTTGTGACTCATAAGAATTAAGAGTATTATTCAAGGTACATTAAAGTAGGGGGGGGGGGTGAGTGGGTGTTTGTTTGTGTGTTTTAGGCTTTTCGCAGCATAACTTAAAACATAATTCACAGACTCTGACGAAATTTTCAGGGAAGTTTTGGAATGACCCAAGGAACAAATGAATAAATTATGGCGAAGATCAGTGGTCACATTCGCCTGTACATGGAGGAAATAAATTAGATGCCTGTAGGGCCTCCGAAAAACATATGGTGTCCAGTGCACGTTCTGTAGTGGGGCTTCACGCTACACTGATTTTTCGTAGAAGGAAATAATCGGGAAGATTGTAAAACAACCGAACGGTGCTGTGAAGTAGCTAAGTTGTAAACATGCTTCCTTCCAATCTGAGGTTCCCGACTTCGAATCCACCATTAATCGAATTGTCCGAAAGGATAATACAATGATGTTTTGTGTTTATCTGTATTGTACTTTTGTGGTTAACACTCCTGTCTTCCAATCTAAAATCGGCCAAAAAGGACAGTGTGTACAGAAATTGTGAACGGTTAAAGATGCATTCGGACCGGGAAAATTTGAACTACAAATGAAATCATGCGTACCACAAATATACAGTGCCGATAGATTCTTTCAAATAAGGATAACCACCCTTATAACTTATATTAATATTCTACAAAAACGATAATTTCAGTTTCTCGGAGGAGGTTTTCGCTCCCCCGGTGCTTCTAGTTTAGTAATGTTTTGATCTTTGGATTAGTTGGCCAGTCTGTCGGTTTGTCGATATATTTTTGTCGGTTTGTATTACTTTTGATATCTCGGAATTCGCTTTCCAATTGTCTATAAAAAACCAAAAGGTATTGGATGTGGAAAACAGGATTTCATGCATCGAATAAAACACAGATCTTCGACTTGAGACGTACATAAAAGATTTGAAAATATTATATAAAGAAGACATAGATTATGTATTATATTTTAATAAAGGTTTTTTTTGACAGTCCTATCTAAAATTATAACTAAGTTAAAGATTATTATTAATAAAGTTATATTAGAACAAAAATTATGAACAAAATATGAAAAAAATGTGTGCATGCATAATTTAGGGACACTAATCAACATAAGCTAAATGTCCAAGGTACCAATCACGTTCCATAATTTGAATTCTTTGCTATTTTTCGAAATCATAAGGATGTTTTTGTCTGTTGGTCATTGTTGGTCAATCGTTCTCACGATAGTCGACGAAATGACGCATTTTAATATAATTTCGGTATATGGCTTAAAACTGGAGAAACAATTTTTTCCTTCGTGCTTTAACAATGCTATCCTACATCCTCATTCCGTATATAGGTCATCATCATATCCAAAGCACCGCATCCTGTTAGAGGATTCATTAAGTCCTGTGACACTGTTTATCGCCGTCCGTCTCCATTTTGTTTCGATATTTTTTGTGATACTCTGTTCGTTGTATTTTAAGCTTAATTTTATTTTGGCGTCAAAATAGAAAGAGACTGCTTCTTTTGGTGCTAATGTAAATTGTGTGAAATTGTTGTATGGTCATATCATAAAACTGCTAAAATAAAGCTAGTCGTGGCAAAACCACCAAGTTGTCGAACAGGAAGTTATTGAGAAATAAGCAAGTAAACAGCAGGAAATATAAACAAATACAAAGGAAATTTGTGTATATTTTGTCAAATAACTTAAGTTATTGATGTCCGATTTTGAAAATTGACCCATCACTTTAAAGCTTATGGAAAGTTGAACATGGCTATAACAAAAACTCAATTTTCAATTTTTCTACAACTTGGTGGTTTTGCCGTGACATGCCTCAAATCATCATACTTGGATAATGGACGATTAACTAAAAGTCCAGACATCGCTATCAGCAGTTACTTTTATGAATGTTCATTTTTGGACGTAGGCCTATTTATAAATTACTGGATCCTAAAATTACTCACTTTGGCTTTCGACAACTTGTATTGCACTGCATAGGTAGCATACGTTCATCGTGCATCGATTTCCTTACCCGTTGGATACAATTATACTTTGTACTTTACAGTTTATATTATGCGTATCGATATTTATACATTATTCGTTAGGGAGTGTTATTATGCTGTGTAACAGTTTATTCTTAATCCACTAATAGCAACCAATACTTGGCAGCTTATACGAATTCATGAAGATTCATTTGTTTTGAACTTCATCCAATGTAGTCACCTCAGTAGTATAGGGCAATGTAATTATAAGGGCATTCGGTGCCAACGATGAATTCCAGTTAGTCAAGTCAGCACTTTTAACACGGAATATCTTTCCTATAGTTGACATTTTTTTATTATATTTCCTGCAATGTGTTTTGATCTTGCTGAACTGTAATGTGACTTCCAGACCGTTTGTAAATGAAAGAAAAGTACCCAACATTGAAGCAAAATCTTCTTCAATTATATAATCCATCTGATTGCATGTCATGGTAACCACCAAGTTTTAGCAAAATTTAAAATTAGCGTTAAAATTTAAGCCATATTAAAATTCTAAATTTAACTTTTGGACAAACCAATCGATTTTACTGACCTGACTGACAGTTTCGGACACCTTGTCCGGTGTCCTTCAGAGTGACGGCTCTGTTGTTAAGCAATCCGATCACCGGTTGGTGGCGGTCGTCTAACCACAGGGTAACTTAGTAAGTGGGCCCCTTCGTCTCTGTTCATGGTCTTATCTCCTCTACGTCTGATCCATATGGCCTCCTTGATGCGTCTGGCGGTTTCATCATCTGCTCTATGATCTTGTGGTGGTTCCAAACTGTCAGTCAGGTCAGTAAAATCAATTGGTTTGTCCAAAATTTCAACTTAGAATTATCGTATCGTCAAACCAGATGGAAATTTTCAGTCATATTTTTTTAATTGTAAGCTTTCAAATGGAGGGCCAACTATCAAAATTGGAAATCTATAACTAAAATTGTAGAACAAAATAATATTTACAAAAAATCTTTGTATGTCTTTATATTTCCTGTTGTTTGCCTTATTTCTCAATAACTTTCTTTGCGAAAACTTTTTTTTTCTCTCTTTTGTGGTTTACCGCAACTTTGATTAATATCATCTTGTACATCATCTTTCTATTCATAGGCCTATATCCATACATTATATTTCCTATCATTTTTTTTTAATTTTTACATTTTTCTTATTTTTCTAATTTCTATTTAGTTTACTCTTATTTCAAATCAGTAAACTGTAAATGTAATTTTCCTTGAGAAAACTTCGTGATTTTCCAGCCTTCCTCATTTTGTCAAGTTGATCAAATACAATCCATTGATATGTATTTATTAGACTAAACGTACTTCATTTAACAAAATTAAGTTAATTCAAATCGATCTGTAAAATGTAACAATCTATGCAATGTTATAATTTGATATGAATAAAGATAAGAGATTCAGGTTTTCTTGTACAACATTAATCGATCCACACATAATATTACTAATTTCTTTCATTAATTAAAACAAAGCGAAGGAGTCCTCGAGCATTACAGTAGCGATATTTGTGTTTAATAGTCATTCACGGTTGCATAATGATTTTTATTTTTTTCATTATTTTTTTTAATTTTTATATTTACACTCTCAACAACTATTATCAGAGTATGAATAAAAGCGAGACGATCTTACAGAGAAAAATAAAATAAATAAAACGAAAAGATTTTAAGTGTTAGAATATCATGAGGCCTAAGGTGACCAAGGCAACTTCCAATTAGGAAGGACTCTTGTTAGAATCATTTAGTAACATTTGAGGCATGTCACGGAAAAACCACCAAATTGTAGGAAAATTAAAAATTGAGTTTTTTATAGCCATGTTCAAATTGTCGTAAGCCTTAAAATGAGGGGTCAATTAACAAAATCGGACATCTATAACTGAAGTTATCGGACAAAAAATACACAAATTTTCTTTGTATTTGTTTATATTTCCTGTTATTTATTTGCTAATTTCTCAATAACTTCCTGTACGACAACTTGGTGGTTTTGCCACGACTAGTCTCATTTATGTACAGTATCATGATTGACGTTAACATCGTCAATCTGACAGCTGGGCGCATGCGTGCATCTGTTGAAAACTTGAGCTAAATATAATTCTAAGGAAATTAAATTATATCAGTTAAAATGTTACATGGTTCAATAAATAGAAACAATTGAGTTAAGGAATTTTGTTATGCTTATGATACGATAGTTATCGTATTTTTCGTTAGCAACGTCATATCCAACTGGTCAGCATCGCCACCACCAGTGTAGCACAAAACCGCTTACATCGATCAACTAACTGCCATCAAGACATTCCGTACAAAACAAGACAAGATCTATTTACTGTGGAATAGCATTAGCATTTACCGTAACTCATCTCTCCTTATCTGTTTACATTGATTTACCTTGAATTTTAGACTACTACACCTTTACAGATCTGTGAGTCCGTCTTGATAGCCCTTTCCATAAGGCTCAAACTTCAGGCTGTGTGCTTGCCAGTTGTTTTTTCCAATTTTAAATATGTCAATAGATAGTAGCAATAACAATGTTAGATAGAATATTCCAATCGTCAATAAGTATTACTGTAAAGTATTTATTTCTGACGGTGCCAGTTCTACTGTGCAATTTCCTAATTTTAAAGCTATGTCCGCGTGGTGAAGAGATGCGAAATAAAAAAAAATCTAGGGATTAAATTATCATATCCGTAGACCATTTTTAATTGAAGTAGGCACGATCTCTGGCGTCGAAAGACGAGGGAAGTTTGATAGAAATTAAGCGTTTTGTATACGGGTTGTATCGTCAAGAAATTGTGGAAGACAAGCAGTACATAAATATTCAAATAATGTTTTGACCATCTGGTCTCTAAATTCACATTAGGAACAGATGTTAGAAAAACTCTAATTATTCTAAAACAGATCAAATGGTTAACAAATTAAACTGCTATTAATATAATAATATATACTTATTTAAATATATTATTAGTAATTTCTTTTTGAATCACTGCTTTTTAACTATACCTAGATAACGTTTCCAATTCTATATCATGTTTTGTATGTATTTTTTTTATCAATACATGAGTCGATTCATTAGAGACCATGTAAATTGGATTCTGGTCTTGAGATTATCTTTCCTAAAATCAAATTAGCCATCATGTAACAAATCGACTCATGTATCATGCAAGCTAGTTTAGTTGATGCCACTGGGGATCAAACATAATTTGATACGGGTACACACTGACATTCAATTTTCAAAATATTAAAGCCAGAGGTCTATAGTTTAATTTATTAACCAAATTATATTTTTCTGTTTTACATCGTGCAAACATAACGTGACCAATGAGGGTAACGTGCTACTCGGAGCTTGGACCTCTGAACGTAAGATTGCCCTACATCTGGACTTAGTAATTTACCATTGTAGGGCTAGGACCTTTGCACGTTTACCCAACATGTGGCGTTAGTAAGAGGCTCGTTTTATTGATAGGACCTCTGCTCTTTGCCATATATGTAGGCTTAGACAGTGAAATGTTCATTTCATTACTAGAACCTCTACACGTACTGTTTGTACCACATCTGGACTTTAGTTTGTAGTTTGAGGTATAAAAGCTCTACATGCATCTTTGCCCCTCATGTGGCCTTTTTAAGAGGCTATATATTAAAGGTCATGTTTTTCCTATAGCCTAAGATACAGTAAAATGTTCATTCCAGCGTTAAGGTCCTCTGGAGTACTGTTTGCCCAACATGTGGACTTAGTATTCATAACTGATTATTTCGGGGCTGGGACCTCTGTGCCATCCCCACACGTGGCCTAGCATAGAGGCTGGTTTTAGAGCTAAAACATCTGTACTTTACCCCACATATAGACCTAGCTACAGTCAAATGTCCATTTCAGGTCTAAGACCTCAACCTGCACGGTTTTCCCAAATGTGGAGTTAGTAATTGAGTGGACAGTGGACAGTTCTTTTGTGAACAGGTTTCGGGCATATCTACGAACACTCTGTCGGTACCAACCATGCTATCCTAGATGAAAGCTTTAAAATCATGAGCCTACACCCGGGCAAATGAAAACGCCGCATCAGAGAAGCCATCAAAATACATCAACATCAACCCAGTTTAAACAAAGACTCCTGGTTTGGAATTGCCAGCAGTTTACTCCAGTCTCATCAGAACCCTCCCTCAATAGGGTGCCTCTAGTTTTTCATCAAAAGAGGGCGCCATTGTGGTGAAACATAGCCATGAGATATGGCCGAAACCTGTTCACAGAAGAAATTGACGTGCAGAGAAATTATGTCCGAAAGGTATTATTTTTATATATATATCTCAGTTTCTTGTGTCATTTCAAAGCCAGTACTTTGTGTCCCATGACAACTGACTGAGTAAGAGGCTCATTTTAGGACTTTGCCAACACCTTTTCAGCTAGTACCTTTTACAATACCCGTGGACTAACCTATAGAAATCTAGGACCTCGGTACGAGAATCTGTAAAAGGCCCTTTTTTCTGAGCTAGGGCATCTTTGCAAAGTTATATGCCCAGTGTTCTTCACCATGTTAGGGTTCATTCCACGATTCTAAAACAACGTTGTTTATTTAATTTTGGCACAAACACGCTGACATTACAATAATGGTGTAGTTTTTAAACTCAAAAGCATTACTGTAATAGTATCAGGGAACAATGCATTTTACTGTTTCCTGATGGTAGGCCTATACTACACTACATACAATTTATTCCTACTTCCTATGGGACGAAATGTGTAATTATTCAGGTTGGCATGAAATATCAATATCACAGCATTAATCCACTTACATTTAATAGTCTCGTATCCTGAACATTAGATTTTAAAGATTTATTTCAAACTTCTTATATTCAATAATCACACAGTTGTGCAGTATTTGTCATTATTTTCTCCCTAGACCTGATACACAAGATCGTCTAGATTTTGTGCCAAATTATTCTGCAGTAGTTGAGTACGGTATGTTGTGTCTGCTCCAAGATCCACCCTACATTTTTAATATTAAAAAAAACACAATTTGGATAGTACATAGCTTTTCAGAATTGTGCATAGTGAAATATTAACGTCAAATACTTTTTAAATGCTTTAAATATTCCTATAGTTGATGCTTATAATGAATTACAATAATGTCTACTAAATCGTTGTAAGTTAAATTAGGTATTGATGTTTTTTTTAATAGGATAATGATAAATAATTTTACCCTTGTAAAAAAGTCAATCAAATTAACCACCGAATCATCAACATAAGTAACTGGTCCAACAAGTAAGGAAAAATGTTAAAATTTCAACAGGAAAAAGTCCCACATTATTTAGATGTTTGATAACTTTAATTAGCATAAACAAACAAATGTTGGAAACTTCAGAGTGGAAGCTGACGTTTGTCATTTTGAATTTCAAAATGATCGGAAACTATTCACCATACCAATCAACAAATAACCTAACACAATATGTGCACGTATTGAAATTATATATTAACATCGGCTTGTGTGACATGTACTAATTTAATATTTATATAAAATAAACAATGTTTGTAAACATACACAAAACTGCCATTGAGACAGATATCCCCATCTGTGGAATTTACCTTGTGTTAGTACCTAATCTTCTTATTATCGTCTTCTAATTATCACGCGATTTTCACTCGTTTTAAGATCATTAATTTTGAATCTAGACAAACATTCTTTTTGCCCTCCACTATTTTCAAAATTGCCCGTACCGTTGACCACCCTTTGTACTCCAGTCACCCCCAACGTCGCGCCTGTTCTTCTGTCCTTTGTGGCCATCGCAGTTTGACCTTTCTTCCTATCCCTGTTCGCACTATCCGTTTCAAATCCTCCTTTTTACGCTATGCCCTTCAACTATCCTATGACCTTGCTCTTGATCCTTCCGTTAAATTTCCGTTAAAGACATAAAACTTGCACTCTTTAATCATTAACACCCCCACCCCTGCCTTCACATTTACTATTACACTGTATATATTTATTGCTATGTACAATTACACTGTATATATTTATTGTTAAGTATTGTCTTGTGTACTGTTGTAATTTTAAGCGGATAATAGCCCATAGCTGGCTTCAGTAGCAATACAAATCTTGAATCTTGAATCTTAATCATTATATGAACACAATCTTTAAGCTCATCTAGTATTCAAGAATTTGCACTTTACGAGCCAAGATACTAATAACACACATTTTATTGCCAAATTGCAATTCTTTTAACATGAGTAATAGTGTTGAAAAAGTCCAGATGCCGCAAGATTATTAGTAATAATCTGGTGCATATGTCGTGACCTTTCCGTTTTATAATTTGTTTGTGAACTTTATCCGAAGCGTTTATTACATGGACATACATTTTGCCTAAACTATATTGTTGGGAAGAATTAACGGAACCATCTTTCTTTTAACATTCATATGACTGTTGCGACAAATTGACTAAAGTTATTGGAACCATCAGCGTACATATCTAACCAGGGAACAGTTAAATTACCCTGGTCTAACCAAATCAAATGGCTGCCCAAGCATGACGGACGACCCAAAATCTCGAAAATTTTATTCGGCATTGTTTGATTTTTTTTTAAATTTTCATTTATCACAAACTATTTGGTTAAATATTAAAAAAAAAAACACTGAAAATTGCAAGAAATAAATGTTTATCTAGAAAACTGCGAGAATTGCATGGGGTTATCAAAATTTAAACCGGAATTTAACAAATTAAATTTAAGGAAATGCAGTACTATATACATACCTAAAATATCCCCACTGACAGACCACCCACACTTTCACAAAAATATTGTCAATACAGCTAGTTGTGAATACAGCTAGTTTTTACGGCCTACAGAATGCTACAAAATATTCTCAACATTGGTGTGTTAAGGAGCGCCATTACGACCAGTATCACAAGCCAAATTAGCACCATTATATTGGAAACATAGCTCTTCAAATCAAATTATGTTGTACGATGAAACTTCAGAGGTCAAATTTCCTGACGTCTTTAATCATCATGACGGTTGTCGTCAGATCAATAATCGTTTTTATTTCAATTGTTTCCTCGTCTATCTAAATGTTAGGATTTTTAATTGAAAGCGGTCATGGGTTTAATAAGTGTTATTCGTATAGTTTACAACCTGTCTCCTTCAATTGACCTGCACAAACTGTGATGGCAGAGAGATTCCACAACGTTTTTACATTTTTTGAAATGTTCAAATGCTTTGTATTTGTGTTTCGATGTTTTGGTCGAAATTGTAAGATCGTTTTAGTTACAATAAAGCGTTACGTTCTCTTACGAACGTATTTTAAAATTTTTCTTAGATTTCAACAAACCTGAATTACATGTTAATTTTCTAAATCTTTGCAATTTTCAATATAACATAGTCCTAGTTAATAAAATAAAATAATATCAGTAAATACTGTGTTTTACATAGTTGTACTTAGCTTTCCATATACAGATCAAACGGCTTGGTGTTTTCGATATTTACAAACTTTTGAGCAATGCATTAATAATTTTGTTTAGGATTTATTTAACGATAGTCTTCCGCACAAAACAAGTGAATATTTTAATTACGTTACTCATACAATTTAATACTAGATTTAGTAATAATTTTAATTTATCTATTCCCAAAGCACGCACGGATTCTGGAAAATTTTTAGTTCCTTTTGTGGTTCACAACTTTGGAATAATTTACCTTTAAATTTACAATTACCTTTTCAAGATCTATTTTTAAAACCGAATTGAATTCATTTCTATTTCAAAGATGATTTATTGTCTGCCCAGTAGTTGTTTTTATTTCGTTGGTTTTTTTTTTCTTAATTTAGGCTTAGTTAAACATTGAGTCAATATTTTTAAATTGTATAAAATAGATTGGGAGTCAGCCGTTGACTAGCGCAACCTATTGTCTGGCTGCTTTTCGCAATTTGTGAATATACTTTGAATTTGAATTAGAAAGTTATTGCTTGTATTCATGGGAAATATACAGTGTAAATCTGAATGTAATATATGTAGATATGATTAAAATTTACGTCAACCTGAAGTTGAGTGGACATTTCAGATTAAAACCTTTCGGATTAAAATTTACCGTACTTTATGGTAGTATTTGAATTTTTGAAATGGTGCTTTTTCAAATGGAGAGAGACATTTCAAGTTTAGAGAACCGCTTAATTGAGAGGTGCGCTTATTTAATCGGCGCGACTATTTGCGCGAGTATGATAATAGTAAGGTTTCGCAAGTTTACGAAATACAATAACAGAAACAGATACTTCACATTTCCATTTCTTGCTAAATACGTTCCAAAATACTATATCAAATTTTCTACCTACGATTGTTGATGACCGTCGTAAAATACTGACACACTGTGGCAGATAGGCCTATCCATGGTGTTCGATTGAAACCTTACAAGAAATAATGACGTAACCGTTTTCGTTTCATATTTATAGTCGCCGTCAAAACCCCACAAATTCCCATAACATGTAAAAGAAATAGGGATATACATTGTAGTAGAACAGTATTTGAAAGAAAATGGCAACAATATGTGGATTCACTTCAGGTCAACATACATACAAATGTAGATGTGTAATAGATAGGACAGTTTAAGTTGGTTAAGGGCCAACGCCCTAGCTTCATGCTTCTTTCTAGATTCATAGTCGCCTTCAAAACCTCACAGATTTGTATAACATGTAGACGAAATGTGGAAATGCATTGTAGTAGTAATGTATTTGAAAGAAAATGACAACAATACGTGGATTCATTTCAGGTCTACATACATAAAAATGTAGATGTGTTATAGATAGGACAGTTTAAGTTGAGTTTGTGTTAGCTTGATGTGCGTGTGTTGTCAGCGACAACTGGTTTATGTACATCATATATGACAATACTGATTGATGCGTCAGTCACTCTGACAGTATCCAACAAATGCTATCTAATCAGATCTATTAACGCTTGGATTTCAAACACACTGCTTACTGTATCCTATGGTTTTTATGTTACACAATAAAACTTTACATACGAGCGTACACACAGTGTAACGCAATGACACCATAGCAACAATGAAACATTTTTTATTGTTCAGATATAAGTTTTTTTTCTGCACAATATCTCTCATCTTCATCAACTAGGTTGATTTAAAGTAAATGGAAAAGGTATTTTTTTTTTAATTTCGTGTCAACATCATCAATCATCAGTCAGCACGTTTTCTCGCCATTTACAAAATGAGCACTAAGTCATGTTTTCTAAACCAACTGTATTTTTTTTAGTTGTTTGGACGTAAGACGTAGTTTTTCACTTTCGTACAAAATTATAGAATTTAAAGATAACAATTGTAGGCAGAGATTGATGCCATCATTGCTTTATTGTGTGCGGGTATGTTTCAGCATGGCCAACCGCAGAGAAAGCCTGTAAATATTTGCTAAACACTTTCGGGCCAAACCATTGTAATTCTGAGGATAGGGAATGGCGTGCTAAGAAAGAAACATGATGTGCGATCAGGTTGAAACTTAAAACATCAGGATTGGAAGGCAATCAAGCTAACCACCAAGCTATAACGCTGCTGTTGGCCGTTTTACAGACATTTGTGAGGTCTCGCCACAAAAAGGTCTCACCACAAAATGGTAAGAAAATCTAAAAGTGAGTTGTTGGTAGCTTCAAAAAGAGCATGCTGTAATCTATACTTTAAATTTAATTCATTGTTTAAGTACATCAAAAGATATGAGCATTTGAAATTATCATGTATGATAATACGTTTCTGGCAAAATGGCCCATAAAGCAATAAAAAAATTAACAATTAAAAGGCTATACCTCAGAAAGTCTGCATGAAGGGCACTTTCCTGCAGGAAAACTGACATAAAAATTATATTATAATGAAATGTATGTATCACAGTACTCATTGATTAAAACTCAATGTATAAAATAGACTTCGGGTCTATTTTGGTGATTTTCTCAATTTGATCCTACCTACAATGCGACTCATGTTGTGGGGAAACCTCACATTTATGATAGTCCTTCCGGTTTCAACAGTTGTTCAGTGATATGTATTTAGCCCACTTGACATCAAATGTAGCAAAGAGTTCTTTGATGATATTAGTCGGGTCGTTTATTCTCTCAGTAGTTTGTTTTGGTCAGTCGCCATTTTTCGGTCGGTTTTCTATGCAATTGTTGTGTTTTTATTCCCAAATTTTTCATTGTTCCTTTACAAAAGTAAGTTCCTTACATCTAGGAACCACTGATTTCATTTGTATTTTATCTGTTTCCGAATCTAGAGATAAAATTGAAACAAATCACAAAAAGTAATGCAATCTAACCATCCAATATCCTTGTGTATATTCCAAAATATTACAAATTTGACTTTCATTAAAAAATCTCCTATCATTAAAATATTGGTTAATAAATACAAGTATGTATATCTGCAGATCCACAATGATCATATCTGGTGTATACTATGAAGTTTTTAACAATTGAACCAGATCACAACGCCGTTTCCCGAACATTTGAAAAGTAATTTGACTTACAATTCAAGGTTTAAACATCACAATTTTATACATTTAAGATATTGTATTTCTTTAAAATATTACCGCAATCATGTATTTATTTTCAATTTCGTTTCAAACATAAAAATACTTTCATTAACCTTTGAAATGTACTTGATTAGAGGAAGACGAACAATAATTTGAAAAAAAAATATCACTGATATGTATTTAGCCCACTTGACATCAAATGTAGCAAAGAGTTCTTTGATGATATTAGTCGGGTCGTTTATTCTATCAGTAGTTTGTTTTGGTCAGTCGCCATTTTTCGGTCGGTTTTCTATGCAATTGTTGTGTTTTTATTCCCAAATTTTTCATTGTTCCTTTACAAAAGTAAGTTCCTTACATCTAGGAACCACTGATTTCATTTGTATTTTATCTGTTTCCGAATCTAGAGATAAAATTGAAACAAATCACAAAAAGTAATGCAATCTAACCATCCAATATCCTTGTGTATATTCCAAAATATTACAAATTTGACTTTCATTAAAAAATCTCCTATCATTAAAATATTGGTTAATAAATACAAGTATGTATATCTGCAGATCCACAATGATCATATCTGGTGTATACTATGAAGTTTTTAACAATTGAACCAGATCACAACGCCGTTTCCCGAACATTTGAAAAGTAATTTGACTTACAATTCAAGGTTTAAACATCACAATTTTATACATTTAAGATATTGTATTTCTTTAAAATATTACCGCAATCATGTATTTATTTTCAATTTCGTTTCAAACATAAAAATACTTTCATTAACCTTTGAAATGTACTTGATTAGAGGAAGACGAACAATAATTCGAAAAAAAAATATCACTAGATGGTCATGACAGAACATTCATCGTATAACATCGAGGGATTTATGATTAATGGTAAATACCGCTTCCTGGCTAACCGGGTTGTCATTGTTGGTTTACGTATCTGGCAATGATTTGAGCCACCATGTTCAGCAATTTGCATTCACAGGTGCAGTGGGTTTTGCTTTTGATGATGAGGAAATTGTTTCAACTGGACTTTTGTAGTTTGTATAAGTGGAATTTGTTATCGGGAGATATCAGGTTGAATAAATCAAGTAGATACTTCAGATTTTTTCTTTATAAGGCATTCGCAAGTCAGAATCCTATACTATGATTCCAAGACTGAACGAATGTTCAGTCCGATTGTAACTGTGATAAAGATGGAAACACATTAACTACTGCCTGAGTGATGAACCCTATTGTACCAGGGCCGGATACACCATAGTTGTACGTACATCGTATTGAATTATTATATATTTATTATACAATTATTTAATTCCAAATCCCTTACATAAACAGATAAACCAAATTGATGAACATGTTGCCTTGTTCCAATGACCAATGTCAAATATTCGCCAATACACACTTGAAGACAATTTACTATCCAAGCGAATTTTACAAAAACAAAACAAAAATGTTTAGCAAGAGCTTAAACGTTTTCCATTTATATAAAATATATTGTTTTATACTAACACAAAATTAATAAGCAAATTTTTATGCTACCTTGTCAGTACTTTAGGATTTTCATAACGAAAGTAGGTCATCCAAATCTAAAAATTCATGAAAATATTTTACATAAAGTACATCACTATGTTTTGATATGCAATAGGCCTACCAATGGCCAGAAGATGGCGCTACGCAATAAAATTCGATTAAACAAATACTGTCTCACCTTCGCTACTGTATCACCTTTCCTACCGTACTCTTATTACAGTTTACCTGATTTTAAATATTTTGTCGATACTGACTAAGACAAAAGTGCCGCAGACTGGACCTAAGACGGCGACGCTTGTATCTGACTTAATACGTTACTTTCAAAGTTTCCAGTCATCATGGGGACGAATCCTTCGGCCCAACAATTCTGTTTTCTTTGCTAATTTTCTAATCTTGTCAATCGCTCGAAATTGTCTGGTCAGTTTTAAAACCTTCATTAGTGATTTTGGCTTAGCAATAACCCTGTCAGTCATCTGGGCCGACGCCTGCTCAATTTCAATACCGCAGATTTTCAGTCTAACAGCTGAAGAATTTCCCCTTGCGTTGAGATAATCAGCCTGGGGTTTCATTTTGGTGAAGTGTAAGAACAATATGTAGTATATTTGTGCTTAGAGAAGGCTAATAACCAAACATCCAACTATTAAACAAATTGTCAAAACTGACGAAACATAATCAATTGAAGGCAAGGTCAACTTTATTACATTGTTAAATATTATTTTAAACTTTTGGATATTTGTTAAAATTCCGTTGATATACAATCATTGAACAAACCATAATCATGTAGCAGAGCCAAACCAAGGATAAGTCGAAAAATTCGAATTATGTATTGCAAAAATGATCAGTTCCATATGATGATTCCTTGCCAAATTCGAACATTTAGAATGTAATTTTTGAGAAAACTACATTTAAGAATTGCTTATCAGCATATTGTAATTAAGCAGTGTCATTTGAAATTACATTTTTAAACATTTCGTGATCTCATATCTGAAAATTGTTAATGTAGTATGAAAGTTTAATGTTTAAACTGTATGTTTTTGAGATAAACAAAAAAAAAAATTAAAAATGACCATTTTCTTGGTTTTGCATATTGTATAAAACTTACTTCGCGACTTATGCCTCCTTTGACTTGGCTCTGCCACATTCTTTATTTCCAAACTAGTTAAACGTATTTAACAATGTTGAATGGGATCTCTCAGGTCAACATCCATGAAGTACATCTATTATTTTGTTTCATTTAGTCGTCTGGAGATGTACGGTCATAGAACCTTTCAGTTTCAGCTCCACACTTATACAATTCTCCTATTTTTTACCCAAGGGTCACCACCTTCAGTTGAATTCCTAAAAAAAATCTCTCGCACCCGTTTTATTGATTTGTAAAAGATTCGATAATTAACTTCAATCGTTGATAACTTGTGGAAACTATCTGAATACAACAACCTCGAACATGTTAGGAATGTCTACTGAATGTTGTAGAATCTTCCTAATTTGAAATAATGTTGTTGTTGTTTTCTTAAATGTTTTACTATAACGTACTGTAGACATTAACAGTTACGTGACAGTTGAGTATGATACTCCTATCAATATTATTTTTATTTTGCTTTTTAAAACTACGAATTTTATTGAAAAGCAGTGACTCAACAAAAATGTCATAATAATAATGATACTTTGAATATTTGAAATGTTCATTCTAAATGATATCATAATAATTAGTGAAGGGCAGTGAACTTAAGTTAACTAATGTAGTTTTGTTTCGATACTCATAGGCCTAAAACAAGAACAGGTCATTTTGCCTACATGATATAGCGGAAAGGCGTTTGACATATTGCTCGATTCCAGGACGGTCATTGCCCATTGTCGGCCATATAATCTGACAGAAATGAAAGGCGTGACGTTTTGTTCAAGTGGGATGGTTAGGTATGTCTGAACGCTGAGAAATATGCACGCACGTTAGTGTCACTCTACTGTGGATTGATTAGGCCTATAGTATCGGAACGATGTTTTAAAACTGTTATTATAGAAAATGTACTGAGATTGTTAGATACTCCTGGAATACTGATATCATTCCATACCAAGGAGGTTTTATGGTCACACACAACGTATTTAGAACAAGAGCGACCACTCACCGGATCTTCGCTCCCACTGCGATTCCGGGTGGAAAAAAACATTCTACCATTAATTACTCTACCACTCGATACGCCGCATTAAAATTCTTGTATTTTTGACAAGGCAGTTTGGAAGAGAAAATTACCTAAAAACCATTTTTTATTTTTTACAATTTTTATTTGCACACACTAACATTATTATTGGAATATAATGAAATGAATAACTGTATTATGTCGCCTGTAAGAAATCAAACTTATGACCTCCACCTTACTAGAACGATCGTATTAAATGATGTCTTACCCAACCGCGCCACTAAAGCTTGCGATACCTCCAGGTCTATTTTAGAGTTCTTGATATTTTGTTACTGTTCTCGGCAAAGCGCGTGTTGGTTTTGGGTATAGACGACCCTGAGGTGAAACTTTAAAAAAAAGGAGATGGACGTTTTTTTTTTGGAAACATTGTCTAATTTATGTGTACAAGATTTTATGCACGTTCGTTGAAAAAAAAAAACTGGCGATGCTGGATGCTTTTTTATCGACCGAAAACACGGTTAATAGAGATTTTGCATTTTTAAAAAGAATACATTGTGAGTTCACTAGCCGTCGAGGTGAGCTTGTGTTTTTCGAATATTTTTCTGTTATCAAATCCAATGAATAACTATGGAAATCACATTCATCCCCTCTTTTCATTTGGCTTCGATTTTCTTTCAAACAGATTGAAATAAAACATTTCATTTACAATTTGGTCAAACTAATAAACTTAATCAATGATATGTTGTAGTACTTTAAGATAATATACATCTTATTGATTAGAATTCAAGGAATGTCTTTCTCTTTAATTTTATTAAAATACAACATACTTGTGTGATGACTTGGTTCCCCTGTGAAATCATAGCTTGCATTCCAGCCTGCTTATCAACGCCAAATGATAATTTTCACTTTCAGATTCACGGATGGAATGCATTTTTGCGCATGCTTGTTATTTGGAGTAACGGTCATAACCATGTGAAGATCCCAAACCATGTAACATAACAGGAAAGGACACGTATAATGGAATTTCTGCAGCTTGTTTAAAATCAATATCGTGTCATAATGGGTTACTCATAATAACCTCTAGAGTACAGGACCTTAGATGCCCTTCATTGGAACAGAACTAGATTCTCTCCTAGTAGTCAAGACTGGACTAAATGGCATGGTATGGTGTTCTTGGTTGTCGTCAGGGACATTATGTATTTAAATTCTTTATTTAATAACTGAATTCTCAAAATTACATTCGCAATGTATGTTTAATAAATAAAAAAAAAAGGTGCTCTCTTAATGTAAAAGAGTTGAAACTTCACTCTTTTGGAGTGAATATTAAAGAGTGAGAGTGACCACCGACACCAATCTTGAAAGAGTGAATTATCAGCACTCCATATCCACTCCTTTGGAGTGAATTTTTTACAAACGAGTGAGTGATTTCACTCCTATGGAGTGAATTTTCAATCGATTGGAGTGAATTTTCTACAAACGAGTGAGTGGTTTCACTTATAAGGAGTACATTTTCAATCGATCGGAGTGAATTCCACTTTTTTCGGAGTCGTCCCACAGGCTACTCCACAAAAGTGGATTTTCACTCGCTTTAGTGAAGAGAGTAGGCTACTTTATGGGATTCTAATGATGTATTGATTGGTACAATTCAATAATCGCAATTGCATATCTGAAATTGACATTTGTCGCCGGAATTGAGGATGCTTATTTAGTGAAAGCGTTTTCAAAATCTATCTTATTTTGATGATTTAGATATATTTAGGTTTAGTAAAAAAAATCTGGTTTACTTGATTTATTTCAAATTATAATCACAATTCAAAATAAAATAGATAAAACAAATAAAAGGCTTATTGATTACTTTGAATTGGCCAGGATAACTCCAAAAATCGGTGTACGGTTTAATTTACCTCGTTCACATAGGCCTATACTTCTTATTTACGAACCTTCTGTTTTTTTTAACATAATCCAACCAAACAATTAATCTTAAGCCTTTGATTGTCAATCAATTAGTATTTCCTGTCACCCATTGGTATTGCTATTTTAATATGTTTAGTCATTTGTTCTTGAAAATGGTTCCAAGATGGTTCCGAAACGTCGAACTTTTCTGTCATTAAATTTTATTGTACAAACAATTAATACTGCGAATATTTCTGTGCTTAATTTTCCAAGGTCATTTAAATATATGGCCACCTGTAAATTGACAACAAAATTTATTTTTAATATAACTTGCTAATTTTGAAGAAATATGTTTGATCATTACGCTCAAAATTAGAATATTGTTTTGCAACATTATAATGCTGAAATAAGTAAGAATCTATTTAAATGCTGGAAATCCTCTATAGTGTTGGTCATTTTCAGTGTTTTTAATCGTAATTTTAATTCCCATGTCGCACCCATGTTACTTATTTAGACCTATAATGATTATATGAACGAGTTAATTTCAAATTAATGATTGGGACTTTTTATTCATTTCAAGTGACAATAAAAAGCAAGTTAAACAATATTCTATAAATGTTTGTGAGAAAAACATAATTTATAAATTTACAAAGAAATGTACAAAAATCTGTGAGATGGTAGACTTATATTGTGTCTCATTGAACATATCATTCAGATTTTATTAAATAGCACAAATGGCAATGGATGCTGTAATTTATTTCAAGAGGAAATGCAAATTCATAAATACTACAGTATATTTTATTTAAAAAAAACCTAAATAGAAATTGTGGCCAAGTTAATACATTCCTCAACTTATTTAGTTTGAACCACTGTTCACACAGGATAAAGCACGACCTCTATTGAGCTAGTAAGCACAGAGCGATAGGGGGCGACATTCAACATCGTAGGAATGCGTTTTGTTTGTTTCATACCATAGCAAACATTACTCCGGGTCATAGTATAAATCACCGTACGAGTTAACTCTGAACAACTTTTCCAGTCAGTTATTACATATTGTCTGCTATGCCAGAGGAGGCATAAGTCGAAAAATTGAAAATTGAGTTATTTATTTATTTAAACTGCAAAAATATTCAGTTTCATATGATGTTTCTTTTTTTTAGAATTTAGAGATTTAGAATGTAAGCTTTGAGAAAATTGAATTTGAAAATTGCTTATCATTATACTGTGCAAGAAAATTTTAAAGTGCATTTTTGAAAATGTTTTCATCATAGTATGTTAATGTAGTTTGGAAGTTAAATGTTTAATCTGTATGTTTTTTAGATAAAAAATATTGAAAAAGTGACCATTTTCTTGTTTCTGCTTATTGTGGAAAACTAGTTTTGTGACTTATGCCTCTGACTTTACCATACTAAATATAACAAATGGATGTATGGTTAGACAATAAGGGTAAACCACATAATAAGATTTGAATTATTGTATAGATTTACCAACACGAAAAGTAAAAGTTAGAAAAGTTTTCATACGAATAATCCTTTTTTTAGATCAGGCACAATGCCTTTTATTAAGACCAGACGGAGTTTGGCGACGACTCGCGTTTTTAAAAAATACTTAACAAACCGTAAAAAGATCAAATTAATTCACTTTTATTGATTCATTTATCGCTGAAGCCTGGTACAAACTAAAGTATATAGTTGGCACTGCATTCCAGAATATTTAACCAATGGTATGTATATCTATTCATGTAAAGTCTTAAATTAACCGTTAGGCCATTGAACCAACCAACACATGTAAACAAGTGTTATATTTTATCCATCCCTCTCCGGGTTAACACTGGTATATTATTGGGCCTACAATATGTATATAAAATCCAGTATATTATTTTGTTAAAGATACTGTAAACGTATTGCGTGGTTTGATTGTTATGATACTATTATGATAGTGACATATTATAGTAGAATTATAATAAAAATATGTAACTACTGTTTAACCCTAGTATTTCCTAGTGCGTCCCTGGTAAAGCCAGGTAAACAACATTTCACTGAAATCATCTATTGAATATTGCTTTGCATTGTACTTGGGATTACCGCCGGATTTATTGTGTATTATACTAAAACGCTCCTAAAACACGGGATAACATATTAAATAAGTATTTTCTGTAGAGACTTGGAAGTTGTAACAGAGGTCCAAAGCTCTGTTGTAATTTTACCCTAATCTACAAGCACCCCTGTATTAGGAACTTTTTTTTCTCTTTTGTGGTTAACCAACACTTTTATTCATCTTTAGTATTTCATGATTATATAATGTCATTAATATAAGTTATGCTTGAAATTAATTTCGATACATTTTTTTTTCTTTTTTTTTTCAATTTAAAGCTCACCCTGTATGTATCTACATTAGAACTC
>JAOTQE010036119.1:0-10135 GCA_025631205.1 Nesometra sesokonis
TTTGATTTATATTTTATCAATCTTGATCGGATTTTCCCCACTGTTACGTTTTAAATATATATATATATATATATATAATTTTTTACATTTTTGCAACATAAATTTATATTCACACGAATTGTTTCTATGTTTACCATTACTGTTTAATCATTTGCATAATATCAGAAATATAAAAAATCACTTAATTCTGCACAAAAATAGCGAATGTAAATTAATAAACAGTCTTTTATTTGGAACATACCGTACTGAATTGTCAACTTTCAATAATTGTATTTAAAAATATGCTTAGGCCTATGTATAATTTAAGCCTATGTCCTAGTCTTTTAATAGTTAGGATTTGGATCTTTTATTAAATATTATTGTTATTGTTAATACTATAATTATTGTTATTGTTACTGATATTGTTATTTTTGTTGTTGTTATTATTATGAACCGTGTATGGTTTATTTTAAATTAATTTGATATATTTTTAATATTTAATTATTATTCCAACAACTTTTGTAAGGACCTCTACGGAAACACAAGCCTTTGGGCTTACATCTCGAGCTATCCTCTGTATTCATTTATTTATATTTATAGGCCTAAGGTGTTATATATTTTTCCTTAATGTAATGTATGTAAAGAGTGCAATAAATATCACAAACACGCATACAATAGTTAGGATCTGGACCTTTTATTAAATATTATTGTTATTGTTAATACTATTATTATTGTTACTGTTACTTATATTGTTATTTTTGTTGTTATTATTATGAACCGTGCATGGTTTATTTTAAATTAATTTGATATATTTTTAATATTTTATTATTATTCCAACAACTTTTGTTAGAACCTCCACGGAAACAAAAGCCTTTGGGCTTACATCGAGATATCCTCTGCATTCCTTTATTTTCTAACGAACGTTTTGACAACAAACAAATATGATACATTGGAAAAGAAACACAACGGTTTTAATATTCATATTGTAGCTAAAACACTGCATTTATAAATGTTGTGTGTTGGCTACAATATGAAGATTAAAAACCGTTGTGTTTCTTTTCCAATTTATTCCTTTTTTTATATTCATAGGTCTACGGTGTTATTTATTTTTTCAAGTGCTTTGATGTAATGTATGTAAAGAGTGCAATACATATTACAAACACATGACAAATCCGTGTCAATAAAATCAACTCCTCCTTTCAAGATATTATAATTGCTTACATATTCACAGCGTTACATTCACACAAAAATTAATTCCAATACGTTAAACAAAAATTAACACATGACAAAATCTTGTCAATAACATTACTCCTTGTTTTATGGATATTTTAATTGTAACATGGGGCCTATACGCAACATACCCTCCATTTACATTAATACGACTTAATTATACCACATATTCAGACCAATTATTTAACACATATCGTTTTACTAAAATCTACCAGTTTTTGAGATAATCATACTCTTAAAATATACATCCACACGGCTTAATTTCATTACGTGAACATTATTAACCGTGGACAAAATTGTATACTTTACCTAATTTCGAGAAGTTTACATTTTGTTCATATTCGTAACCTAGGCCCACATCACATTAAAAAACAAATGAAGAATTAATTCCATCACGTATCTACAAACATTTAACATGGGACAATTTCGTGTCAACAAAATTGATCCATATTTTCCAGATATTTTCATTTTTTTACATAGTGCGTAACATACAATATATTCATAAAAGATTTTCACCACACCAAAATCGTGTCAATACAATACATCCCATTTTTCAGATTTCCATTTTTTAGCTCGATACTTTCTTATGGGTATTGCACACGGTAACTCAGTAACAGGATTCATCTATTGCTGCTATGAATAGGAAACGTTTAGTTCGACTCAATTGCCCATGACAACTCATAAAACAGTGGCTGGAAGCGAATTCAATTTGTGTAGGATCATTGCAATTAGTTTATGTGCTATTTTCTTTACCCACGATTTCTCTCTAAGGAGCATCGTCGACTGCGGTTGGTCAATTCGTACGGCATTGCTCATATACCGAGCTAGACATCGTCAAACAACAAATAAGTATACGGTATTTTGTTATTGCGCGACAACTCATGCGCTCACACGATCTAAAACCTTGTATTTTATTATATATCTCCGACATCAATTTCTTTTAACTTTGATTATTTTCTTCAACTTAAAAGCATTGGAAAAGAAAGCTACATTTTCACAACTTTGAAGAACAAACACTTTTGCGTCAGATCTGTAAGACAAAACTTTACACCATTGTTAGGCGCACCATGGAGTTATAATAATTAAGGTATTACTGTATAACCTATGGGCGCACTCACCGCGTCACATTGTTGGTTTCAGTAGTTCCATAAGAACTTCTGATAACAGGGGTTGGGGGAACTTTTTGAATAAACAGATAAAATATATGAAGAGGGCACTCTGAGAGTGCATACGGTACCTACGCCCACACAATAAATTTAAAGCACATTTAATACACCAATGAAATAATACCGAAAAAGAGAGAAGCCAACACTGGAATAAAAACTACTCACTATTGGAATGGAACTCGGAGCTACCGGGTCAAAAACCTGTACATCAACCACTGACCCAAACTGCACTAACACACAATACATTGAAATTAAAAGATGTTGTAAATGTACAGTAGCATATGGGCATACAAGCCGCAGTGGAAGTTTTTGTGTTGTGACCTTGACCTTTGACCCTTCCCCTTCAAAATGCGATAAGTTCGAGATCTTTAGTCAATTGAGTTTTTAGTAATTACAACACTGAGTGATTTTGATGAGTTGATGATTACTTGTTTTTTGAACATAGGGCCTAAGTACACAGGATAGAGCATCGTAGATGTAAAAACCTGTTTTTCATATGACCGTAATTCTTATTGATAACTGATTGGAATAAACACAAAAGTTTTTTTATCTTCAATTTGTAGCCACACACTATATAACAGACATGTTTCGGTGGAACTCCCATCACCATCAGTGATACCAATTGGAATTAAAGATCTTCATAACAAATGAAATAAGATAAAAAAAATATTTAAAGATATATTGTCTCCCGAAAAAATTGAATTTGGAAAAAAAAATGCTTATTTCGAAAAAAAATGTATAACTTACATCATTCCACTAAAAATTCGATTATAAAAAAAATATTTAACCTTAATTTTACAATATTATAAGGCTAAAAATCCATTCAAAGGCTGTCAGCCTCTATAATTGTTGGCATTTTTAGTGTAAAATTCTCATTAAACAATTTTTAAAGATGTATTGTCACTTGAAAAATGACAAAATGGATATTAAAAATAACTTTCTATTTTCGAAGAAATATATGACACTAGAAATTAGTGTATTTTAAACTTATTTACCCCAATATTGCAATGTTATATGCTAAAAATCAGCAAAAAACCACAAAAAGGCTGGAAGCCTCTTAAATTTTTATCATTTTTCAGTGTGAAAATGTTACTAAACAATTTTTAAATACACTAATTTCTATTCTCATGTTCTTAAATTTGATGTTACTTTCAGATGACCAAGTTAATTTCAAAATTAATATCATTGATTTTTTGGTCATTTTCAAGTGACAATATATCTTTAAATACAATCATTTCTATTCTGAAGTTCATAGCTTTGATGTTAATTTATTATGAGCAAGTTAATTTCAAAATTAAAGTTTATGAAATTTTGGGCAATTTTCAAGTGGCAATCCATGTTTTATGAATATAAGAAATATGAAATAAGTTGAATAATATAATATCAGGAATCTGTGTATGAATAAGGTATGCAACATTTACCTGTTCACCTCTAGAGATGCACATACTGAGTGAACTGAAGTAGTCAGAAATGAATAATATGCTGATGGAAGGAACTGATGACGTTCCATACCTCAGGAGACCACAGACAACGAGAAATGAATGAATATTGTAAAAATCATGAGAAAAATAAAGCGTAATGCAATTGACCGTGAGTTGGGTAATTTCCATTTAATGATCAAGGAGTCAGGATTATTCAAAAGATAAAGAAGAATTACACAATAATGCAAATTATTGGCCTTTGGGATTATATTGCAATCTATAGTAAATGTATAACGTTCCATAATAACGCTAATTTTATGAAGTTCATGATATATGACACATTAATAGAGGCCTATGGTGGTGACTCCACCCGTGTGATGGTACCTCAGAGTTAAGCAGGGCACTCACTGCGACGGTCGACTAAACCGTCGCTCCCGTTTCCAGACGCGATTACCGATTTTCTTTTAGTGATTCAACGGGGAAATCACTAAAAACCGTCGGCCCATGAGTAGAAGACTGTCATCGCGTCTGGCAACTACGCACACAGCGAGCGACGGTTTAATCGTGCAACTGCCGTACGACCGGTGCACGACGCAGTGAGTACCGGCTTTAAAGAAATCTGGAACAAACAGAATTTTACTAATATTGAAATAGATTTTGACGCAGAAATGAGTGTCCTGTATATTGAATTATTTTAAAACTGGCAGAAGTGGTAAATAGCGAGGTTTTGCAAATTTACGAAATACGATAACAAAAACGGTATACGTCCCATTTTTTAAAGTTGTTAAATGTGTTCCAATATATGTCAACTTTTCTACCTACAAATTGTTGATGATCGTCGTAAAATAATGACCAACTGTGACAGATATTCAAAGTGTTGAAAAGTTACAAGAATTTTGACGTATCCGTTTTCGTATCTTAAATAATAGGCTGTTTTCGCAAGTTTACGATATGATAACAAAAACGGTTAGGTCACACTTACATTTTTTTTAAGTTGCTAAATGTGTTAAAAATATATCAATTTTTTCACATACGAATCGTTGATGATCGTTTTAAAATACTGACTAACTGTGACAGATACCTAATAGCGAGGTTTCGCAACTTTATAAAATACGAAAACGAAAACTTCATAAATTATTGTAACATTTGAGCAGAACACCTTCAATATCTGTCACTGTTGGTCAGTATTATCAACAATTCTTATGTGGAAAATCTGAGATATTTTTAAACACAATAGCAACTTTCAAAAATAGAAATGTGGCATGTTTGTTCTCGTATTTCGTAAAGTTGCGAAACCTCACTGCTCAGCGTTTCCCAAGTACACACATTGGAAAAAATCGGGTCGGCTGGTACTTTTTCTAGTAAACAGATAATTACTGAACATAGCAAAAACAATATACGAGTTCGAGGCCTGCTCGCACCATGGCACTGGTGGTGCAACAAGTCTTCTCGGATAAGGACTTTAAACCATAGGACCAGTGTGTGAAAAGGGCTCATGTGCACTAGAGTATAAAGAACCTAGTACATCTTTCGATACGAGAAGGCATTACTCAAGTGTACACATTCTTTGCTGTGGACATAATGTAGGGCCGGGTAGCATGACATGACGTGACCATTAAGAGCGTACAAAGTCATGAATGTGTAACATCTGGTCCACAGCGCACTGAGACTCTGCTGTATAAGGCGCTATATATTTACGATTGGCAGGAAAACAAGCTTAAAAGAATCAGTTATCAAGATTAAACCACATGGTATCTTGTAGCAGGAAAGAGACGTCAATGACAAAGATAAATCGCACAAGCATTCTGCAGCATAGAGATTTGAAAAACAGATCATGTACCATTAAATAGCATAACATCTTGGTCTTGCAACAGAAAAGAGATTCAAATGGCAGAGAATATTGGTACTGTATAGAGATTTGAATAGCATAGCATCACTCTCTTGTAACAAGAATGATATTTAAATGGCATAGCATCTTGAACCTATCTTGGTCTTGTAACATGAAAAAGTTTCTGATGACAGAGAATCTTGATTTTTGTAGAAGCCAATATATTTAAATCACACAGTACTGTATATATTTGTCTTGCAGCAGGAAATTAAATTGACTAGCACGGCATACTTGTCTTATAGCAGAAAGAAGATTTGAATGACATTACATCTTGATCTTGTAGAAGCAAAATGACTTTAATGACATAGCATCTTGGTCTTGTAGCAGGAAATTTTTGCATGTCATAGCATCTTGGTCTTTTAGCAGGAAAATTATTTAAATTGCAATAAGCCTCACAGAAAAAGACCTAAATGCCACAGCAGATTGGTTTTGTGGAAGCAATGATATTTGAATGACACTAGCATCTCTGTCTTGTAACAGAAAAAGAAATTTAATGGCATAGTATCTTGGTCTTGTGGAAGGAAAGAGCTTGACACATGGTCACAGCCTTGTAAAAAGCGATTTGGATGGAAAACGTCTTTATTTTGTAGAAAGAAAGATTCACTTTACTTGATTGCTTGTATGTTTGAAGTTTAATGGCGTTGTAGCCTACCTTTGTAGCAGAATTTTAGTTGGCACTGCATCATGGCCTTTGTAGAAGCAAAGAATTCATTAACATTGATTTAAACTAATGGTAAAGTATGATAAAGATTACAGAATATTGATAATAATAGTAGCAATAATAATATCTAGACAGTTAAGAAAAGTTAAATTAATAACGCTTAATTAGGATTGTTAGTAGAAGATAAAAAAAATAATATATTGTTATTGTGGACCCTCAAAGAAATAGTGGAACAAAAACAACATATAATACAAAAGTAGGTACTGTATATGATTAACATTGCAAATCCGCAAAATGGCAATAATGAACAGATAGACAAATCAATGAATATTTAACTATAATAATTATGCAATATTCGTTTACTGTTTTTGTTTTGTTTTGTTTTACAAAGTGTATTAATCTACAGTACAATAAACTATCCTTAAAATATTGTTCCCATTTCAAAACAATTTAAAAACAACTTTACTAGGTTTATAATATATAGCTATAGAACAACAAACAACAGTAGGTATACGATTAACCTTGCAAAATCCGCAAAATGGCAATAATGAACAGATAGACAAATCAATGAATATTTAACTATAATAATTATGTAATATTTGTTTACTGTTTTTGTTTGATTTTGTTTTGTTTTACAAAGTGTATTAATCTACCATACAATAATCTATCTTTAAAATATTGTTCCCATTTCAAAACAATCTAAAAACAACTTTACTAGGTTTATAATATATAGCTATACTAACAATATATTTTTGTTCTTATTATAGGCCTATAATTTCTTATAATTAATTTTATATTTTTTTTCTAACTTCAGAATGTATTATCATCCAGGTGATAAATCCTGGGTAAGATTTTGAATCAAATTAGAAAGGTATTTGTGTTTAGTCTTCTGCTCTAGTTGTTGACGGACTATCATTGGTAATGAATGGATGCAGACCTCTTGGGACAGAGCTTTGCGACTCGGTCAAAAACCCCGACGCGTTCATCCATCCAGGTAGAACACTCGTATCGAGCGAATCTCACACCTTAGTCTCATTATGTTCTCTGTCTATGCTGCTTTTGTAAATACGACAGCTCAACTGATACACGAGCCAACAAGTTAAACTAAGCAAGTTTCATACATTTAAATGACTTTTCACGCTTCTAAAACTCCTTGCAAAGCAACAGACTTAATCATGTATGCACTTGCTTCAATACAACACCTGGTGCTTTAATTAAAATTCATTACAAGAAACAAACACGAGATGTCATTTCTCTACACGGTATTCTCCAATTACTTCCGAAGGCTAGCTAACACTAAGACTTGCCATACTCCACACAATCTCAGCTAGATATTGATCTAAACATTATAATGTAATTAAGCAGTTTAGGCATACTTTATTTCAAGATGGGTACTCAATAATAATCAATGCAGTCAGAGATCAAAAGCATTAATTTAAAGTCTTCATAATTAGCATTATTTAGTACAGTACAAGTTTAGTCTCTATAATATTAAACACAGGTTCAATAAATTAACAAATTAAACAAATACTGTACATTAAGGTATATAATTTGTGTGGTGTCACCATAAAATGAGTCATGTTGTACAAAAAATAAAAATTATGTATTGTTAAAGTTATTATAAGCTTTATTTACAAATTTTAATACAAAATAGTAAAATTTAGAATATTTTAATTTTATTTTGACAAAAATAGAACTTTGGAAGAAATGGGTCTTTAACCAAATGGTTGAAGATATTTTATATTAAAGTCAAATACAAAAAATCTCTGGATTTCAAGATTTTATGTCGGTTGGACTTGTGACCACAATTTTTTTTTTTAAATTACCATTTATTATAAACTTTTCTTGTAGTACATACTATAGGTATTTTTTTCCAAAGGGTTCCCTACAAAGGGTTCTACACATTTCTAATTATGTTACTAGCTAACTAAATGTGGCAGAGCCAAGACAAAGGAGATATAAGTCACAAACCTAGTTTTCCACAACAGGTAGAAACAAAAAAAAAAAAAAAATTTTTACAAATTTCAAAATCATAATTTAAAAATTCACTAACAACTGTCTGATATATGATCAATCAATGTTAAAAAAATGCATTTAAATTGACCCTGCTTAGTCACTGTATACATATAAGACTACGCAATTCAGTTTAAAATGGACTTTGTTTATACCTTCACTGCAAAAACAAACATATACAACTGATTTTTCTAAAAATTCCTTTTGTAAGACTGAAAAGGTTACAATTCTTCATCTCTGTTTCTCGTCCTAAGCCCTAGAATGAGTTACATAAAAATATAATAAGTTTGCCTTCTATTTTTAAATTTTATTTTAAAAATAAAAAAAACATCTCTCTTTGTATTAATGTACACACAACTGTGTAATTTTATCATTAATATTAACTTTTTTAAACATTATTTGTAATTTTTATTATCATTATAATTATTATTGTTTTATTTTCCATTTTGTGTAACTGTAAATCTAAATATAATTTTCTTTAACTTTATAAGGGTCTTATGTGACAAGAATTATCTTTTAGTAACGATCCTTATTAATGGTTTATTTAAATCAAATTTATTGTTTTATATTTTACTTCTTTTGTAAGATAGGTAAGGTATAAATAAATGTTGGAAAGTTTGCATGTTAAAGATAATAATGTGTGGTTTCATAATATTAAATAACTCAATTTTCAATTTTTTGACTTATAATCCATCCTTTGGGTTGGCTTTGCCACTCAGCTGATGATGGGATAATCCATATCACTTTAGTAAATAGTGTCTTGATGAATAATTAGGGAAGGATTTATTTCCATGTTAAATGGATATTGATTTAATAGTAAATAGATACAGTTACTCTGACCGGTCTGACACCATTGTGTGTTATTAATGCATTATTATGTAATGATGGTTTTAGTTATGTTTATCTGCTTTACATTTACCTTATGCTCATTTTTAAACAACACAATAGAATACTAATTGCATTGTCATTAAAGAATACAATAATGATTGAATATTAATAAGTTATTGATGGTGTACTATAGGTTGTTATTAGTGAACCCTATCTTATGAAAGCATAATGCATACTCCAAGCAATCAGATACACACCATCGTGACAGAATTCAATATTTTGTCATAAATTATGTCATCATTCCTGATGATGACATAATTTATGTCGAAATATTTAATCCTGTCACGATGGCATGTATCTCATAAGTATGCATTATACTTTCTTACATGAAGTTGATTAGTGGACCTTTCGGGATCTGTCTTATGAATTAACAACAATGACTGAATAATTAAAAGGGTTATCATTAAGTGTGGTATAATTATAGATTGAATTTGTGGATTTTTGATTTAGCATGAAATGTTAATGTTACTAATGCATTGTTATGCAATGGGTTTTAGTGATGTTGGTATGTTTTACATTTACCAATATGTTCACATTTGTACAATACAATACTCATTGTATATTTATGATAAGAAAACGAAAATGATGATTGTAAGATTTTTGTTAAATATTTAATAAGTTATTGATAGTGTACTTAATGGTACTAGGTTGTTTTAGTAATCTGTCTTAGGCATTAAAAAATTAACAGCAATGATTGTATAGAATTAAATGTTGTATAATTACTAGATTATCATAGTATATTTGTTTCATTTTGCATTAAATGTTAATGTGTTATTAAGGTACTATTATGTCAGAGGTCCCAAGTTGTCAAAACAGAATTCCTGGAGATTTTCTCGTGGTCGTTCTACCACTGTTTGTAATGTCTACCCTTCCTAAAATGTGTGTACAA
>JAOTQE010036130.1:0-10135 GCA_025631205.1 Nesometra sesokonis
CACTAATTGGTGTTAGATCAATCGACATGCTCGAAGATTCAAAGATACAATCTCTACCGTGCAAAAATGGCGGCCATATATATATATATATATATCTACAACATATATGCAGTTGTTTTTAACGAACAGGAACAATATACAGGGTTTGCATACTTGAATTCTTTGAAAGTCCTGGAAAAACAAACATGTAATTTTCAGTACTGGAAACTCCTGGAATATGGCAATTGTACTCAGATCCCTGGAAATTTAATGATATTGAAAGTTAGTTAAGATAAAACATAGCTATTTACTTTGAATTCCACTTGTTCATTTTTATTTTTTGTACCATGCATGACAAGACCATATATTGAGTGTCCTTAAAATTTAGAAAATATGACCGGGAATGTCCTTGAAATGTCATTGAATTTTACCTTTTTAAAATATAATAATAATAATCATTTTTAGAATATAAATTTTCCTGTGAAAGAGAATGAAATAGAGGACAATCTGTATCTGGAACATTAAAATGGTCATTTTTATTATTTTACTGCAGGTATCAGTGAAGAGAAGGAAAGTCAAGCAAGTGATGAGAGTAGTCCATCTCCTCCTGCTCCAACGGAATAATGCACCCCATTCCCATCTATGTAAAGACAATAGATTGAGTTCTGAATATGTTCCTGTGGATAAACTGGACCAGGTTAAAGCTACTTGCAAGAAGATGGAAACTTAATTTTAAAATAATTAAGGAAGTAGGAAGTAGGCAACAGGCATTAGCTCTGTTATGAATAGTAACTTGATATTTTTAGCATCATCCTGCTGGTTCATTTGACAAAATGGAACTTACGCAACGGGATGAAAAGCTGCGGGCAACAGTATTTCAGGGTAAGCACTGGCCCACTTTTCACACTTTGTATGCCTACATTTCCCACCATAAGTTCTCAGAGCTTGTGAATGTAAAAGTGCATATTAATCATAGATAATATTGTACAATTATACAATTAAAAAATTGGAATTATTTAAATATTAAAACAATAAGTTAATCATTCCCGATGATAAAATAATTAAGGTTGAAATGTTGGATCCCAACACGATGATGTGTATTTCAATACTTATATTAAAATTTTATATGCTTTTTAAACCATATGGAGCAATTTTGTTCCATTATAGTCCATGTCACATTAGGTGTAAGGTCAGCTGTTTGTTTTCACATGTTTCCCACTCCATTGAGTATGTAGCTATCAACTGGCTTTAAAACCATGTTACATAAACTCAATTTTCTATCCATCTGCATCTGACAGTGAGCACCTAAGTTACACGTCCCTATGGACTTTTAACTAGACCTATATAATGCTGTTCACAGATCGGGGCTTTCATGAGAAAGAAAATTTGTTATTGCCATTGTAACTTTAAAACCATGATTGCACTAGTATTTATCCATGCCAAATTGTCAACCCTACCTCGCCATGTTCTCTATTCCTGAATCAAATATTTCATTGCATTTTTTACTGCTATAGCAATTTATGTGCAAAGAAAGTTGCAATATAATTTCAAAAACAGATTTAAATGGTACTTGCTTTACTTAGCACAACTATTATGTCATGTTGTAATTAAGCCTAAGATTAAAAAGTTTTGTTGGCGAAGGATTTTTTTTTTTTAAACTGGGTCGGTCAATAAGCAATTGCTGTTCTGTTGTAGTAAACCTCTAATTTTTTAATGTTTGGACAACTGTATGCAATTAAATTTTACGGAAAGCTTTATATATTTGTTTACAAATTCCAACATTATGTTTTACATATAACAACAAAATTGTTAGGTTATTGGGAGCAGCTTCAACAATTATGTTTTTTGTTTGGCCGATTATTGAAAATAAACAAATGAGGATAAAATTTACACTAAAATTGTGGTAATGTGGGTAATTTTTTTTGTTAAGAGTTAAAATTGTGTTTTGGAATAAAATACTGTAATTGGCTTAAAATGTTTATAATAAACAAGTAAAGCTTTGTGTTATCCCAGCATGATGTTGTGAATTTCAGTATTTTGAGTATACATTTATATATTTAATCCAAAGACAATGGAATGTATCTCAATAATTTGAAGTATATATATAATCCTATAAACACAATGGCATACATTTGAATACTTGGAGTATACATTATACTCCTAATGGTGACATAATGTTGAAATATTTAATCTTAATACAATGGAGTGTATTTCAATACTTGGAGTATGTATTATGCCTATACTTTCTTATCATAAGTTGATCCGTGGACCTTCCGGTAGCTTGGTTAAGGCACTCGGATTTCAATCCCGAGGTGCAGAGTGCAAATCACGTCTATTGCCGTTTTTTATAACCAAAAAATATTCCCTATCTTGTTATGAGACTTACATAGAGTATATATATTTATTTGTCTTGTGAGGTAATTGCCACCTATATAATAGGACATTGAGGGGCACAATAGACATGTGCCTCCACCCTCCAAAAAAAATAACAAGACAATCAAGATATTACATACAGTTGCTATCACCTGTCATCACCTATATTGCAGCTAAAATGACTCGGCAGCTATTAGTAGTGGTCTAATACTTGATATACTAATGAATAAGAATACTTGCTTTGAATAGCTGTCTATTTATTCGATATACTGTATTCTCTAATTCATCTGTTA
Organism: Nesometra sesokonis; assembly: GCA_025631205.1. Lineage (NCBI taxonomy): Eukaryota > Metazoa > Echinodermata > Crinoidea > Comatulida > Antedonidae > Nesometra > Nesometra sesokonis. The sequence goes on from JAOTQE010036130.1 coordinate 2,646, forward strand.
GCCTAGGAATGTATGTAATACAACTATACTACTGTAATTATTTAATAATAATAAATGCCATTTAATGCAGTTTACAAATATTTTAAAATTCTCAAAGAATTGTATTATCCTGCAGTGCATGGTAGAAAATGTATGTTTTTTTTTTTCTAAAATAGCCTACTCATTTTTATACACTATTGTGTAGCTGCCAACGTTTTTTGAGTCCAGTGCTTGAGACAACATATCCTGTTTCCCCCAGGCTTCATATATCCAATTTGGATTTGGCAAGCAAAAAAAAAAAAAAAAAAAAACAATTCTTTACCTTTCATTTTAAATGTCATCTGCGTTCATATATGGTGTTTGCGCTTTGAAATTTCAAACAATTTCTGTGCAAAACAATAATTTCTAGTGATTTGTGGCCTTATTATTCGTAATTTACTCTATTAAGGTCTCATGCACGAGAAAAAAATATGCATGCGTTTTTCTAATGCGTGAGAATTCTTATACATAGAAAAATATGGTGTATGTGCGAGGCATTCAAAATCGGTACATGGGGTGTTCATGCATTAGACTCCCTAATTGTGTTTGACGAGTTGGCAGTTGTACTATTGGTAAACCATACTATTGAATGTTTGTGTTTACTACCCTTGATGACAGTAGACGCTAAGTTATATCCTGTTAGACAGGATATACACAAGTGCCCTTTGTGTTTGTTTACTGTTGTTTATTTGCATATTTCTTAGTGACTTCCTGTGTGACAACTTGGTGGTTTTGCCATGACTATAGTCTCATATGTTTGTTTTTCTTAGTTTTTTTATTGTTTCTGTAGATCTGGCAAAGATGATGTCAGTGAAATCAGTCGTTCCTAGTTGCAAGGACTTTACTCTTGTAAAGGGATCACTGAATAAATATTGTTGAAATAAAAAATATATACCCAAATAATACAGTTGGAGAACGCTAGGCCAAGCGGTTGTCTGTAACAGTTAATCACAGCAGTGGACCTCCACTGGCAAGGCCTATTTTTAATAGTGGTCACCAAAACCTGTAGAATTCCAATATTTCAATGATTTTAGGTGATCATTCCTATTATGTAGGAGCAGTACCCTCTACCATATAAAATTGGCACTCTAACTTAAAAATGTTTGACCTCCAACTTTGAGGTCATGGCTTTGAACATATGGTCGCTCCTGTCTTTATATTTAGCAGCGCCACTCCCTAAGCCTTATAGTGGGACTGAAATATGAAATAGAAAAGAAGTCTTAATTTAAAAAGTATGACATTGTCCTCATCTAGTTAACACAATTGAATACTGTTGGAGATGCAACGTGGAATAAAAAAAATTAATTGAGCTTCTTAACTGGAGACTTAAAATAATGCTTGTAGTTTTTAATAATGATATATGTTTTGTTTTGTACTGTAACATTTTTTAAAAAAGAAAAGAATTTTCCGATCTGCATTTATGATGATTAAACTAGTGTAGATATTGTTGTAAGGTTCAAACTTTAAAAACATTAAAAATCTGAAATAGAAGTTTCCAATATATGATTAAAATTCATGTAAAAATCTTATTTCATATTAAGAAAATACATATTATACTTGGATAATTGCTTGCAGTTTTGAACATGAAATTTATCAACTTGAGAAAATGAGTAAAATGGGATACATAGAATTCTCTCATGCATTAATTTATTAGCCTTGAAATTTGTTTGAATTTTCATTTTTTTCTAAATCTCTGTTTTGTTGTCAAACAATATTTAGCCCAGTCGGTAAAATTCTGCGACAAAATGAAGGTTCTATTCTTCATCAGACTATAAAAACAATAGTGCCCTCTAACTATTCTGACTCACAAAATAAGATCCATTGTTTATGCAGAATGTAGTTGTAAAGCTCATCTAATCCAGAGCTTAAAAAATGTTGAAGGCATTTATAAATGATAATCTGGGCTGTGTAATACGCCATTTCACGGTTTCAACTGGGCATGTGCATGAAGGTTAAGTCATAAAACGATGCGCAGCTTACCAAAAATGAGTATAATTGCCACGCGTCGTTTTATGACTTGACCTTAATCTGCACATGCACAGTTGAAACCGTGAAATGGCTTATTCTGTTTGTCTTTAGCTAAGAAAATCTGTTTTTAAACTCTCCATATTGGCGCAAAGAAAATACACTGGCTGAATAGGGCATTATCCCTTTATTTGTATTAAACTGTATGGTTAAATATGCATTTCACAGACACAGTATAACAATTAGTCTAAGACCTTAGTTAAATGTGGTGTAATTTTCATTTCATTTTATATCTATAATTTTTTGTGAGATAGAAGATCCATTCCTTAAGTCCTTAAGTGTATCTCTAGTGTAACTAATTTGCATATTTGAATTACGCAAATTATTTATCACTTGTAAAGTAATTAATGTTTAGCAATCTGAATATCAAATGCAATTTTAAGTTAAGTACAAAGACTATTTCAAGGTTAAACCTGAATCTTCTCTGGTTAAACAAAAAGGTCTATTTAAAAAGGCAAAATGTACAGTGGCTATATGATTTGAAAGGACGATCTATCTATAGATACCTACCAGCACAGCCTGAACTCAGTAGAATGAGAAGTATCCGTAATTTACAGTTGAACCTCCTGTAAGTGGACACTCTCGGGTCCTGGAAAAGTGTCCGCTTACGAGAAGTGTAAGCTTTCAAGAATTTCTGCCGGTTAAAATTGTAAAATTATGTAACGTCCTTATGTCTCACATTTCATGGCTTTCTCGGTACAAATAGACTCTCAAATTTCTAGACACGTATTCTGTATTTTATTAAATATGTTTTTTATCATTTTTAAGATCTGCTCAGTAATATGATTCTCAGCTATTACAATATAAGGACTATTTTGTACAGAAATTTGTATTCGTTGTAAAGAAAAATCACTAAATTTTCCAGGATGTCCATTATTTGAAGGTAAATTAACATACAAAAAGTGTCCGCGTCCACTTACGGGAGGTGTCTGCTTACGAGAGGTATCAAATTCACTTATTAGATAGGAGGAACAAACATGTCTTTGAATTAGTGTCCGTTATGGGCGGTGTCAGCTTACAAGAGATGTTCGCACAGGGAGGTTCAACTGTAATATTGATTTTTTTAATTTTAATTTAATCTGTTAATTGGATGGGTCCATCAAAGTGCTCTTTATATTAGCTAACAATAACCTGGTAAAAATAAAATTGTAAATAGGCTTATTGCCATTTGTTGTTAAAGATTCAATTTAATGATTCATTTATTTCATTTATAATATACCACCCACCATGATTTTAAAAATTTAAAATTAATATTCTACTGTTAAACTTGCCTAAGTTGAATCAAAAGCAGCATTGAAAAAAATTGATTTAGGAAAAAATTGAAGTAGAGATTGTTAATCAATCTGTCGTGAAAACAAAATTTAATTTGACTTAGGTAAAGTCGACTTAGACATGTTTGACTGTAAAAAAAATCTACAATTTGTTTATCTTTTCAGCTTTTGTGAGAAGTTGATATTGTTCTTATTTAATAGTAAATAGTACTGCAACTTTGTTTTTTTATTATTTTAAGTTGGCTCCATATTCATTTTGTTCTCCCAAAACAAGTTGATGGTATACATAATTGTGTTTAATTTTTAGCATTGTTAGGGTAACTGTCTATAAACAAATTATTTTATTTATTATAAATGTTCAGTTTACATCTCCATGGTTTACATTGGCCAAGTATCTTGGTGGTTAACACGCTCTTGACCAAGAGGTAGAATTATATTCTCAGAACTGTAAAGGTCATTGCTACCTAAGCCCTTAATTGAGCTGGTGAAGTAGGCCAAGAACAAGCAATCCAATATTTTGAAAATCAGGGTGTGGTCAGCTTTTTTAAATTATAAATTTCTCAATTATTTGGCTAAATACATAAAATTTATCCGGGAAATTGTAAGTACTTAAAGTTGCCACAGAATTTGGGTATATGAAATAGAAAAGCTTGTTTTATTAAAAATACAGTAACAGGCATCAATAAAACAAAAAAGAAAAATTTTTCGACCGACTGACCCAAATTTTGAAAAATGCTGTGCTTGAACAGCAAAGTTATTTTTTTTTATAAATCTTTGTAAATCTTTGCAAATTTAACCGTTATTGCTAGCCCTGACTGCATGTTCATATTAATTTTAATTTTTAATTTTTTTCACCAGCTTCTTCAAACAAGATCTATAGTGAATCCCATATCTCTACAGCTTAATTATTCAGTTTCAGTTCTTTATTTCATAAGGTCTAGGCTTATTACAAAATAAAAAAAATTTCTATCTCAATAGAAAGAGATAAAATGTTAACAAAATACATGTATAACTTGTGTAAAGTAGTAATTTGCATATAATTTGCATATTTTGTATTAGCATAATTTACTGTAACAATACGTTGTTTTTATATTTAAAAGTATATCATTAATAGCTAATAACTATGATTCTTTTATACAGTATTTAATATTCATTACATCAAAGATGATTTCTACTGTAGTAGAATGGGTGTACCCTTTGAAAAATAACATCTTTTGACTAGGTAGAACTACCTAGTAAGGTAGTGTATAATTAGCGTTAAGGTAATTTAATTGCTTGTTTGTTATGATCACTGTATTTTCGTATGTTCTTGTAGAGCATTTTTGACCATATCCTTGGTATTATCCCTTGATATGGTAGTTTTATAGGGTTACGCTTAACTACCATAACTACATTTATCCACCACGTTAGCAAAGTTATTTTTTTCAAAGGGTAGGCTCAGAAATTAACTCTCTGGGGAGCTGTGTTGGCACACCTAGCCTACATCATTGATTAAACAAGTGACACATTAAGTTGTTGATTTCAAATAAATGTTTCTGGATATTTCTATAAATTGTTTGATGTTTTTAAATGCTATCTTGGAAATATTAATCTCATGCTTTATAAAAAGTTACACACTTTACAAGTTCAACGATCCAAGTAAAATGGAAAGACAAGTGTAAAGCCTGGCGCACACTTGATAAATTTTGCTCAGCAGCGAACTCCTTCGCGAAGCACTTTGCTTACTAACAAGTCGATCTGACAATAAAATGCGGAAAGCTGCGCACAACAGCTGGTCAGTGTCACCAACTGTTGGTGCGCTGCACGCCATCACTTTTATTTAGCCAACAATACCAGGCTAGTATTCCTATTCTACAACCGCCTATACCGGCTACTGATCCAAAACTACAAGCAAGATCAGTAATCTAATACTTCTATAAAGCTTCTATACTATTAACATCATGTGCTATGCAAATTTCAAATTTCTGCGACTACGCCTGAGGCGAAAGTCGCCAAGTGTAGTAGGCGTTATTCGCAAATTTGCATAACAGAAACAAAAAATAACTTTGTATACAGTTTTAATAAGGAAGTAAGCATTTAAAAGTGTTTGTATAATGATATTTTAATGTTAATGTTTTACCAGTTGATGATTGTTTTATATCTTGTAGATATTTAAAGTGACACCCATACAATGATGGTTATCAGAAATTATATATGGAAAGAACAAAAGGCAAATAGTCACAAACATGCGTGACAAGACTGACAGACCGAAAGACAGACATTTTTGAAAAGCTGTTTATAGAGACGCATTCCGCGTCTAAAAATTTGACTCGCACTGTGAGCAAAATTTCTCAAGTGTAAATAATGCAGCAAACGCGTCACATGTACCTTTGGTTAAATTTGTGATATTGCTATTTATGATAGAGGTTATAATTTGGTGAAAAAAATTCATTGAATCCAATTAAAAAAATATTGTGAGCATTTGATTTTTATTTGATTCGGTGTTGTAGAACACCACGGATAACCCACGAAAGTCAGAAGTGGACTATTTCCAGTGGGATCCTTCTGGTGGTGATTGGGCAGTAAACTGGAGACAATTCCCTACTCTTTTTCGAAGAGTGCAATGCGTTGTTTAAGGTGCATATGAGCCATGCTGTGCATGGGACCAACAGATTAATGTCTCATCCGAAAGTGTGCTATTAACTTGTATTTCGACCCTCCAGCTGAAACACAAGGAGAGTGGTGTGGTGGTGAATCAAACCATAGACCAGTGAGTCACGGTTCAGTGAATCACACCTGCTAATCTAACTGAGCTTAATGCCATACTTCAAAAAGAGTTTAGTTCAATTTAGCTCAGCAAGTTCACATTTAATGATTCAAGCAGACTGGCACCACCACACACCCACTTGGATCATACCAAGCTGTAGCTTCACAATTACTCATTTCAACTGTTTCACTGTTAACTAATAGAGGCACAACAATTACTGCCCACAATCAAGATATTGACACAGATGATCCTTGCTTATAACCTGCAAAATGAAGAGTATTCTTCCATCTTTTATATTCTTGAGTTTTTTGGATTTTACAAGTAAACTTATAATAGAGACCAATGTAAATTTTGTTTAACATAAGGATATAGACATGTACTGCCCATAGGCGCAGATCCAAGCCCTCCCCCCTCCCCCCCCCCCCCCCCTTTGACTTGGCAAAATATTACTTGCAGCCAAGACAATTTTTTTTTGGCATGCTTTTGGTGCAAAGTCAAATAAAATCAATGGATCAATTGAAAACTTCAGTAGGTACGGATTCAGCGAAAGGGTGCTGGATCCGTATTTTTTGTTTCATATTCCAAATTTTATTCTAATGATAATCTTTTACATATTATGGTTATTTTTTATATTATGATTTAATTAGATTAGGTTTGAAATTGAAAACAAGCACGTTAGATCAATGGTACAGAATAGGCCTACCTACTAGACACGTATTGGAAATATTTTTTTTAATTTCCTTTCAGATCTGGTGTACATTACATGTTGGTACATTTACATGGTAGCCTATGAGCCTTACAGCCATACAGTGTAACGATTTTCACAATTAAAAAAAAATGTTCCACCATAGACAAAAACATGTTATGTGGGAAAGGGAGTTGTATAAACCTTAATAAACATTCATCTGTAATATCTACTGAATGTCACATGATCAATCAATTAAATTAAAACACTCAAGTTTTGTAAACTCGGAACAAAAAGTTGAATTTTACTTTTATTAACAAATTATTGCACATTGTCCTTCCAAAGTTGTATTTTGTACAAAAATTACATCGCAACCCTGGGTTACTAGAAAAATATATTCCTCTCGTCTTTGGACATCTGGTGTAGCAACACTACACCCCCACAACATGCCATACATAATCAAAGACAACTGGGACCTGTCCACTTGATCAACCATGCCTGGGATAGTATAACTACTTTTTTCCAGACTAAAGGACATCTGGAACCTTGAATAACAGACTGGGAAGGCAAATAACCAGAATGCCATTCTTAACACGTTGACTGCCAGCGACAAGTATACTCGCCAACCGGGTGTTGCGTATATTGTCAAAAACAGTGTACATTTATAGCGTTTCTCACGACACATGCGTACATCGTAAACTTACAGCCTCTTCAGGGGTAATTCAGGGAAGATACACCTAGACGA
>JAOTQE010036141.1:0-10134 GCA_025631205.1 Nesometra sesokonis
TCATGGTCAGACCAGGGAGGTATCAGGCACACAGAATAAACATACTACATACTCTATTCAGGGTCAAGAAAGGTTATATTAGGAGCGGGACGCTTAAAATAATGTCATGTGTGTAGTAGTGTGTGCTTTTCCGTGGTAAAAACAATAAAAAGAAAACAGTACCGAAGCAGATATGCAAGTTAATTTTGTATATAAAACTAGAGTGTTTGTTTATATTTAGGCCTATGTCTAGCACTGAGTGCACATTAGGACCAGTAACGTTTTTCAAAAACTAGAAAGCAAAGATAGTTATTATTATTCACACTCTAGAGGGCGGACTCTAAAAAAAAGAATAGCTACTGCAACTATTTTTTCTCCAGTTTTCTCATTTTCAATACTGTTCTTTCGTTTCTCTCTCCCATTAGTTCATCCACATTAGTATCTTTTTTTTTCTTAAGTCTCTTAAGTCCCTCTTCATTTTTTCTTCATTATTGCTTTCATCCTTTTTTTTCTGTCTTCTGTTGCATTTTCCTTCTAAACTACTCATCTTTATTCCTCTTCTTTTTTCTTCCGTTTTCACTGTTCTCTCTCCCGACTCTCTTTAGTTTCATTGTCTTTCTCTTGTGTATCTTTGCATTTTGGGGTTATGTATTTTGTGAAAGTTCACCATCTAGCCGTTAAAATAATACATCTATGGAAATTTCTAAAAAAATCTGACTCACATTATTACTTTCATGAAAGGGAGAAAATACAAATTATGCACTAAAATTAGAATACAATCTATAAAAATGTAATAAAAGTTCTACATGTGAATTATGTCTCATAGTTTAAAAAAATATATTCTCTGATAGATTTTGGAAACATCCCATATTTCATTTGAGTTTATTTCGTTTTTATAGTTATGAAATACTGTACATTAAGACAAAGAAATATTAGACCAAAAACAGGTAAAGTTCTTTTATTATTTCATGATAGATTAATTACAAAATTCATTGCATTGGATGTGCGCTACCACTTATATCTGCTTTCAATTATTAGCATGTTTTGTATAAATATGTATTTAAAAAATTACAAAAAGCTGATTTTGAAAAAAAACCCATTTTTTATCATTTCAGGCAAACTTAGAAGACTAAAAGGTATTTACCCTTAATTTCGCAACAATATAATGCTAAAAATGACAAAAAAATCCATTAATAGGCTGGCAGTCTCAATAATGTTGGCCACTTTTCAGTTTAAAAATCTTATTAAACAATTTTTAAATACACTAATTTTAATTCTCAATTTCTTAAACTTTGCTGATAGTTTAAAATTAGCAACTTGACTTTAAATTAATGGTGATGATTTTTTGGTAATTTTCAAGTGACAATACATCTTTAAACATGGTGGGAATTCATAGTCAGTATACACTTGCAATTATTGTATATTTTATCTAAAGGTTTAGTACAGTAGTTTATTAGGGACCTAGTCAAAACTATCCCGCTGCAGTTACTGTTGTTATTCAGTTACAACAGTATTTGTTCAGTAACTGAAACATAACATTAGTTCAGCAGCTTAAAGATAATTACTGAAGATTTTGAGATGAGACCTTGTGTGTCAATGAGTTGATGCCACTAAAGAAATATAATTACACTGCTTTACTGCAGTAGGTGTAATTGCAATAGATTACTGCAGTACCTGCAGTATATAAATTATGACATGCTGCCCTATTTATATATTAGGCCTATATATCAACGAATCATAAAATGAGGTATGATCTGGCAATACCAACAAATTGTAGGAAAATTGAGCTATTGTTAAAACCATATTACACTTTTCACAAGCTTTAAAATGAGTCATTTATCAAAGTCGGACATTTATAACTGTAGTTATCAGACAAAATATGCACAAATTTTCTTTGTCTTAATTTATATTTCCAGTTGTTTATTTGCTTATTTCTCAATAATTTCCTGTGCGACAACTTAGCGGTTTTGACATGACTAGCCTCAAATGTGCCATTTGCTTTGTTACACTAAATTTAAACATGCTATATACTATTACATATAAGAGGCTTATTTTAAAAATATACTTTATTATGTTATTTATATATCATAATCTTAAAACACAATTAAATTCTGTTGACATAATTTTATAAAAAATAAATCAAGCTAATAACAGTAAGTCTACTCTATTTTCCTCAATTACTTATATCTTTTTTGATACAAATATATATAATTATAAATTGATTGTCATATTATATTCGGCCATGATTTTTATATTCAATATTGCCATCATGTAAAGATTGTCAACTTCATCACCATTCAAAAAGCATCATATTGCATATCTAAAATATTGTAGCATGCTTATTTAACAAATATGATTACACCAACTCTATTTACAATATATATGTATGAATGAAGAGGAAGAAAAATATTACGCTATTTATATATTATATACATATAACAGAATCTTAAAACAATTAATTTTGGTTGACATAATTTTATAAAATACTTAATCGAGCTAACAGTAAGTCTACTCTATTTTCCTCAATTAATTGAGGAAAATAGAAAAAAAAATATTATTTAATATTGCTGTCATGCAATGATCATTGTCACCATTATAAAAAACATATAGCATTTTTAAAATCTTGTACCATGCTTATAACAAATCTGATTTACCGATTGTATTTACATTTTATATATCGATATATGCATGAAAAGGAAGACAATTTTTTTAACATTATATATATCACAATCAAATGTGCAAAAATATAATATAATTCTAAATTTATACACTGATTTCATGCAAGAATTTGGTTAAGATTTAGCTGGTTTTTTATGAGACAAGATTTGGTCACATATCATATGTGAGGTCTTACCACAAAACGAGTTTCATGGTCGAAAAATCCATAATTGAATTTTTTGTACCTTCTAATAAAGCATAATATAAGCTGTAATCTACACTTTAAATGACATTCATTGGATATGTAAATCTAAAGACATGAGCATTTGAAGTTTTCATGTATGGAAATATGGTTTTGAAAAACAATTGCTCATATCGTCAGTGACGCCACGAGCTGACACTAACCTGCGCGTAGACATACAACGTAAATGAATTATGTGTTTTTACGAAATGACACTAATGTTTAGCCTTAAAATACTAGTTAATTAACTAATAAAGTCTAGATTTAACTACAAAATATAATAACTGGGTTATGTACGTTTACAGACATACAAAAAAAAGCATTAATTATTTTTTTTTTTTGGCTGCAAAATTGTTTATTTTTTTAACCCCGTTACTTTAATCTCGTTTTTCTCGAAACACTGCTTTTCGCACGTTCGTGGTTAGTGTCACTTCGTGGCGTCGCTGACGATAAAAAGCAATCAAAAAATAGAAAATTAAAACTATAAATCTCAGAAAATCTGCATAAAGGGCACTTCCCTGAGTAAAAACTAACCTAAAATGTATATTATAATAAAGTGTATTTACCCTAGAATTCATAATTGATTAGATTTCTCAAATATTGGGCTTCAAACCTAATTTGGTGATTAACTCAATTTGTTCCATCATTTTGTGGTGGAACTCCACATATTTAGTCCAGTTATGCTGGCCACTGGTAGCAAATTATATACATTTGAAATGGTAAAATGTACAGAAGCATTGAGATACATGCCATCGTGACAGGATTCAATATTTCGACATAAATTATGTCATCATGATGACATAATTTATGTCGAAATACTGAATCCTGTCATGATGGCATGTATCTCATTGCTTGGAGTATGCATTATACTTTCTTACTTGAAGTTGATTAGTGGACCTTTCAAATTACAGAAGCATTATTATACAATTCCAAAATGACACTGATTAATGCAAACATTATGGTCATGATTTATCAGTTTTTCCACGAGTCACAAGTTTCGCAGCCTGACGTATTTTAGCCCAGTTAAGCTGGCCACTGGCAATCAGTTTGCTACGTTGTTCTGCAGCAGTATTTAGGCTTTTAACATGGTTCTTGAAATCGGCATCCCAAATAAGGGCATAGCTAAATTCATCTTCTGTAAAATTAAGAAAAACAAAAGATAATTGAAAGAACTAAATGGAAAGAAAATTGAAAGTAAAAATTACACTTTAACATGGCAGAGGTCCCAAGTTGTAAAAGCAGAATTCCTGGAGATTTTCTTGTGGTCATCCGTACACAATTTGTAGTGTGTACACTAGTGTGTACACTTGATAAAATGTGTGTAAAATGTCCTTGTTTAACAAACATTGCTTATTATGAAACAGTTATAGTTTCTGATTTTGTCACTGTTAAGGTATGCCATCTTCATAAAAAACATTGCTAATCTTCACATTTCCTTATTGTTAAACAATATTTTGAAGAAAAAAAATAGGAAAAAATAAGGTCTAATTGTGAAGATTTTTCAAAACCTGGAGAAAACTAGATTCCGGGAGAAGATTTGATAATTCCGAGAGCCCGGCAGATGATCCAAAATTCCTGACGACTCCAGGACAATCCTGGAGACTTGAGAGCTCTGACATGCTACTGTAGCTGGTGATGACGAATACGTTAGCAAAGTGGGTATTTTTGAAGATGCTGGAAATCAATAGACTCGTAAAAAAAAAACCACCACAAAAATCTCAGAATTCCCTTGTCCTGATAACATTACATTCAAGATTTTTTCGCAGTACACACCGAATTAGCTCTAATGGGTATAAAATCAAAACCTGTAAAGAGCCTCTCATGACACACAGCGAGTACATATGTTGCTCAACAATTCAATTGAACTATATATTAAAGTTAGCAAGCATGATAATTTTTAAAGCATTTGCAAAAAGATTTCCTTAGTTTTACATTTAGTACAGTAGAGCTCAATTGATTTGGTTTAAATTTACATAAATAACATACATAAGTATCTAAAACCAATTAGAAATTCTCACCGTTTTGACTAGCACTATTAGTGAGGAGTGTGGTGTATGCCATTCCAGTAGACACTACATAGTTTGACTTGCCATAACCTAAAACATAAGGGTACAGTAAAGCCTCATCTGCATTGGACATATTTCAGTAAAAGTAACAGACTCCACAGTGAGTTTGACCGGAAAATATCACATGCAGACACCTTAAGCCTGTTTTTCTGTCCATCGTTAGTCCCAAAAACGGCGATTTGAATCGGCGTTTTCGGTCGTTAATTTTGAAAAATGACGATTTTGACAACGATCGACAGGAAAAGGGGCCACTTTCGACATTAAACAATTTTGACGATTTGGATCGTCAAAGTTAAACCGAGGTCAACTTTGACGATTTGGATTGTTAAATTTAGGTGCTCGCGAGGCAACACTGCCCGCGGCAAGAATTTACCTTTTTGGGGCCCTAGAAATAAATCACACATTTTGTTTATTCATTATAATTTAGGGAGTTGTAACTTGCTTCTAACTTATATACTACAAATTGCAGTTGAAAATTTCGTTAAATTTGTTTTATTGTGATTTTAATTCATTGCGAAGATTTACGAATTTCGTTGTGCATAGCGTAGTAAATAGCGGAAATATAACGTCCAGCGTGATTTGAATTGTATCATTGATTTTTGAACTTTTTTATAACGATTCAAAACGCCATTTCAAATCGGCGATTTTGGAATAACGATCGACAGGAAAACAGGCTTTAGGAAATCTCACTCTGTAAAACTAACTCAGTCTGCCGGTTAGGTTTCTGGAGTAAAATCTGCCCAGTAAAACTTACCAAGCTAGTTTAACCAGCCTGAAAAGTCCAATGTGGACAGATCGACTCTGGTAAACTTCATGAGTCATGTCATAGTACGGTTTTCATTTACAATCCGTGAGTTGTGACCTTGGATAACATGGTTTATTTTACCTTGCTTATGGTAAAACTAACCATGGAAAATAATCCAAGTTCGAACAACGTCAAGATTTAACTTTTAAAATGTTGCCAATTGTCATGATAAGATATTCCTTTTTTTTAAAATACAGTGTGATTGTGGCTTTAGATTATGAACAATTCCAAGGAAACATTATTTTCCAAGACTAGAGTCAACACATAAGAAAAACAGTAGGAATTGAACCAGAGACTGAAAAACAGTTTGATTGTTGACACTGCTCACAGGGGTGGATACACCATTTTTGTGAAAGGGAAAAAGGCAGGGGGAGGGGGATAAGTGTGCACTTTTCAAACATAAAATTCATGTCCTCTTGCAGATATTCACGAAAAACAAGCTTTATAAGTATTACGGTTATTTTAATACTTAATTCTTCATAATCAACCGTAGTCAATTGTAAAAAACATTTTAACAGGTGATTCTAGGCTTAGTTGCGAGTTCGCCATTATACAGGTAAAGTCTTCCACACCCTGGATGCACATCTGGTGTCTAGGAGAAACAATTGTCGCATGGTTGGATCAGGTGACAGTGGCTTGGGAGGTTGGATATTAATCGGGCATGGTATAAATACTATATAATATTGAAATGGTCAGAACAGCATAATTAAATAATAATAAATTTTAATAATTTGTGTCTACCACTACCTTGTTCTTGGATTGGTATCAATTCCTGCACTGGACCATTATGTCTCTTAATAACTTTGATCAACTTCAGTGACAGTGTATCAATCAAACAGACATGCCCACCTGATGTCCCTACCCATGCCACCTGGGAATGAATCACCATTGATTTGACAACTGCATTTATCTGTTTTGTTTCTCTGAAAATAAAAGAATATAATGAAAATAAATTGCAGTCATCTATTTAACAAGTACTCATATCTTGATGAGCTCTTTGACACTTTCAAGTAAGAAAGTATTATGCATACTCCAAGCAATGAGATACACGCCATCGTGACAGCATTCAAGATTTCAACATAAATTATGTCATCATCAGGAATGATGATGACATAATTTGGTGCCACCATTCTAAATGAAATTTGTTTTAATTTGTTGTTTTCTAAAAATCAGTTTGTTGTTAACTGATTTTTATAATTTTTTTAAACAAGTTTCCAACTGTTCGTTACTTCTTTCTAAAACGCTGTTCTGTTGTAAAGCGTTAGTTGGCCGAGTGCGTAAAACCTTTCAAATTGTAACGTGCACTTACATTCATGTAGAAGTTCAAGTACAATGACTACAATTTTAGTAAATACATAGTATTCAAAAGTTTGTTATTTTCTTATAAAAACTTATTATCTAAAATTAAATGTGTGGCTTCAATTCCCATTCATGACTATAAAAAACTGTTTTATAATCTGAGCATCACAAAAAAAGATCATTAATTGATTAATTAGAGTGCCCTATTTATTTATCAGATTGTTATTTATAGAACTCCGTTAAGCTAAAAAGAAGCAGTTGCAGAGAATTTTTTTTACCATAAAAATGGCTTGCGCTCTCATCAAGTACATGGCTATGTGACATCTCAGAGATAGGTTGGCAAGTACTTTGCCCGACAGACATGAAGTTGCTGCTACACAGGTCTCCAAAAAGTCGCTGCGACATCTTCGAGACCTTTCTTAGTTGTAGCACACCTCCAAGACATTTAAGGCAGTTGAGATATTTCTAGGCAGTCGCAGTGACAATGCTGGTAATCTTGCCCTGGTCTCTGCAAGGTTACTGAGAAATCACTAAGATGCCTCGGCTTGCTGCAACTGATAAAGGCGTTTCTGTGATGTCGTAGAGACTGGAAAAGTCTCAAACAAAATGGAACATGTTGGAACGTCTTGCAACACCTCGTTAACTCAGTAATTTTCCGAAGACATCACTGCAACTAGCAAAATTTGGAGTCCTGAACTAATTCCGAACTTGTTTCAAGCTCAGAGAGATCTCCCCTTTACGTCTTTCAGTTCCTGTCACTAAAAAAAGATTTTGGTGACAGTGAATTTTGATCTTGATCCTAGCTACAGAACAACCTTCTTTCAAGCTCCTACAGTAGTACTAAAATGTTTTTAAAACTTCTAAAACTGCACCAACAAACACTTTATTTAAAATAATTTCCATGTGATTGTGTACAGTGCTTTGATTTTTTTGTAAAGGTGCTTAATAAATGAACAATAATATCACTTACTTATGAAAAAATGTTTATTAAAATGTGTTACCTCATTAAATCTGTCATGTTGATAAGTTGCTTGGGGCCAGGATAGCCATCACTATTTGAGGTTGAACGCCTTTTGATGTCATGGACCTCGATAACACTGCTCTTTCGCCGAGCAAGCCACAGTTTCTGGTCAATACACATACATGTTATTAGAGGAACGTCTGATCTAAATATAAATAAGAGTAGTATGAGTAAACAATAGGAATATAAACAAAATCTAAGAGTAGATTCAGACACACACAGGTCGGATGAGATAACACAAGACAATCATGTAATGTACAGCAGACATCAATATTAGTAATAAAACATTTTAAGATGAAAGCAGAAATCCGCCCCTAAATTTTTGCGATCTTATTTTATGTAGTTCTCATCCTGTAAGTGGCAAGAGAAGTCGATGTTGGATGTGACAGAAAATACAAAATTTGAAGTTTAATTGATCAAAACGTTGACAAACAGTTTTTCAAAAATACATGTGGTGTACCACACTCGTCAGAGATATACTTTACCTATTTATACATCTGGGTGGAAAGGTGGAAAGAGTTTTCAGACCTCACAATTAAGTACAAAACTACATCATTCTTAGAGTAACACGCATGAGCAAAGGAACTTACCTAGCTGTTGTAGTTGGAAAATTTGTATATTCCTCCTCTTCTAAAAACTGTAGTTCAAATGAAATTGGCTGACCTCCACACCCCAACCACAGCTTACTTGACGTAATTGTCATGCATTTGATTGGTTCGTTAGCTGAGCCAATCTGAATGATCTTTGCTGGTTGGCATTTTTTACACTAAAAAAAAAAACAAAGTTGAGTTACTAAGGGAAGCTTAGCATAAGCAAGGCAAAAGCTAATCTGTGGCATAATGACCAAGGTGTTTAGACTCAAGGCATAACTCAAGGAATTTTAAAGTTGTTGCCAGTGGGTTTTTTTGTATGACCAGTCATTTGTAATTGGCCAATGCAAACTGATTGCAAATTGTGATTAATCAACGCATAACACAAGAACAAAATCATTCAGGTGTATGAGGCATACAGTAGCTCCACAGCTTACGCTAATCTGGGAATTGCAGGAAGCAGATGTTACGCTCCAGATTAGTTACTTACACTAATCGCCATGTAGTCACAAGTAATCGTACACCACCACATATATTATGCTCCGCTTAATCATTGAATCTGAACATACTCTATATAAAGGGGGCACAGTAAACAAAACCAGGACAATGGTCACTGACAAAGCATGTTAGCTCCTTGGTGATGTCGTCCTTAGATAAAGACTACAAATGGTAATAACATAACAGATCTTTGATAACCTTAAAGATTTAAATATCAAATGGTGTGAAAAAAATCACCAAAAGTATAATGACAATGATACATGATTGAATATTTGAACACTTTATTGCTTCTGAACTGTCTTCCTGTTACAGTGGAATGGCTGGTAAGTAGGACACCCTTGAGTCTGGGAAAAGTTTTTCATTTACAGGAAGTGGCCAGTCATGAGAATTTTAGCCGATAGAGAGCCACAAACTTTGTAAAATCATGTATAATTGCTTATGTCCAATATTTCATTGCCTTTTCAATGTCAATGCCCTTCACTGCATTCTCTACTACATTAAAAATTAATAGGGGCATGTCACAGCAAAACCACCAAGTCGTCAACTGTAGCTGTCAACCAAGGTTCAACTGTATATATCATTTGTATGAGCGGCCGTTAGCACCAGAAAAGAGAACTTAAAAATGCGGAAGACTACAAGTACATGTGTAACATTGGAAAAGATAAGCATAAATGCGGAAATGACAAACACATCTTTGGAAAGGACAAACACAGACATGGAAAGGATAAGCACAAATGCAGAAAGGACAAACACAAACGTGGAAAGGACAAACACAAACGAGCAAAGAACAAGCCCATCTTCGGAAAAGACTAACTAAAATGAGACATTGCGGGCAGCAAGAACTACTCACAGGCAGTGGTAGAGAGCCAAAGTTGTAGGGGGGTCCGGGGCATGCTCCCCGGGAAATTTTGGACTTTAGATGTCCTGAAATGGCCTCAGGGGCATGTTAAGGGATCAATTCTTGCTGAATATTTTCG
>JAOTQE010036152.1:0-10134 GCA_025631205.1 Nesometra sesokonis
GGGTTATGGTACAGGCTATACCCTGCCAGCAATTCATTTTATTGACCCTTACACAGGGCCTGATATGGTGATACCATGAAACCTTGTTTCTCTTTTCAGCTGAATAAATCTTCTGCACCCCCGGTCTATAGCGTTCAGCCAGGTTCGATCCCAGGACCTCGGGATTGGAAGCCAAGCATGCTAACCACCAAGCTACAGCGCCACTCGTGTGTTTCTTAGTTGATACTGGTGAGTTAAAGCAGGCGTAAATAAATTGTTCAATCGGTGATCACTCTTCTTGATTTTTAGATAATATCGTTTACAATAATAAAGAAGCAGTAATACAGTTACCAAAGTATTAGTTCAGTAGCTGAAAGAACATAGCGAGGTTTCGCAACTTTACGAAATACGAACACGAAAACGGATACGTCATAAATTCTCGCAACGTTTGAATAGAACACCATGAATATCTATCACAGTTGGTGAATATTTTAGGACGATCATCAACAATTCGTAGGTGGAAAATTTGACACATTTTTGAA
The DNA here is from genome assembly GCA_025631205.1 of Nesometra sesokonis. Lineage (NCBI taxonomy): Eukaryota > Metazoa > Echinodermata > Crinoidea > Comatulida > Antedonidae > Nesometra > Nesometra sesokonis. The sequence continues at coordinate 522 of JAOTQE010036152.1, forward strand.
CACATTTAGCAAATTTCAAAAATGGAAGTGTGACGTATCCGTTTTCGATTTCGTAATTCGTAAAGTTGCGAAACCTCACTAATTTCTGAAAACAAAATGTCGAAATGAGGTTTTGTGTCACTGCAGCCACCAAAGAAAACATCATGGCATGGATTGAAGTATTAACTGCAATAGTCTTAATTCCAATTCAATTTCTATTTTAATAACATTTTTTCCAGTTAACATAATTTATAATTACATGGAGGTAACGCCTTAAAGACGAGCTTTAATTTAATTTAAATTCAAAAGTAAAAGAAAACTAAAATCGAATTTTTATTCTAAAGAACAGATAAAAAAAAAACAAAAAAATCCGTATTGTAGAGATTACGCTAACAATAGACATAGGCCTAGTAAATGTACAATAATAACAATGGCGACGATGATAATAACAAAACAGTATAGCAACAATTATAATATATTTATTACAGTAATAAGAAAACTAGTGGGATTAATTTGTGAAGCGGACTTCTAATTTCTTTCTAAATATATATTTTTCCCTGGGGAAATATTTGATAGTCTGACAGCCTGGCTCTGAGAAACTATACTTCGTTGAAAAACAGATGCCCTATGTTTTGGCACATTATGAGAATGTCTTGTGATTATGTATATTGCAGTTTATATCGAATACATTTGAAAATAGATGTAGAAGGGTTAGTTTCATTGCAATATATTGTTGCAGAAACTGCAATGGAATACTTTGAGATGGTTCGTTACACACACTGACCCTATAAGAACTTGCAATGATTATGTTTACAAAGCCTGTGGTGGACCTGGTTATGGAAATCCTTGGCTAATTTCCGGTATTTGATGTGAACGTATTATCGAGTAATTCGCCTTATCACACGTAAACATCTACGTAATAATAATATTGCTTACCTGGATATATTGTTATCAAACTAATGATCCATTTTGTTATGATTTTGTTTTCATGTTTTATAAATTATGTCAAAATTCATCGACACAACACTGCACGAAATGTCTGTCGGGCTAATGGGGTCAGTCGTTTAGTCAATAATCGACCCACAGTTCCTCAACTTTTCCATCGAAACATTTCAATACTTCACACTTCCTGTCGGTTTGGTCAACATTAAGTGTGTATACTATGTATTAAAATAGTCCAGCTGGTTTGAAAATAAGTAGGAATTTATTGACAATACATTTCGATCATCTCATTACTGAGCTTATTGCTTAGACTGCATGCCCGCTTTGCGATCGAATTCGATCAGTGGCCTACCTTTATATTCTATATGCACTATTCAATTTATGATAATCCAATTTTTATCAAATCATCATTTTTGTTATCCCATTAGTTAGCCGTTTATTCCTCCTTCCTTCCAGTACCTTTAATATATTTCTTCAAGTTTCTTAGTAATGTCTGTTGAACATTTATTATTTAATTGGTCAGTCCGTCTGTTTGTCGGTTACTTCGTTGTTTGACTGACGTATTGCATACTAAAGTAGCTGGACACTACGTCAGGAAATAAGATGAAGCAGCTTCCAAAGTAATTCTGTGGCGTTCAAAAAGGAGGAACGATCAAGAGGACCACCCAACAGCAAGTTTTTCAGATGACACAGGCTAAGAGACAAGACATCAATACCTTTATGTTGTGGACAGAGTTGTATGGAAGGCCATCACCGAAGTCTGATCTTCTGAGTAACCAGACGCAAGTAATAGTATCTTAACATATAATTGTGATCTGAGACTACTATAGTCGGTGATTTCCCAATTGTTTGATGGGTCGCTCGATTTTATAAACTTTCAGACTTTTTGTTTTTATTTAATTAAATATTTTTTAAATAATAAATGCCACACATCACATTGCGTTTAGAAAAAAGAACGCATTGAGTCTAAAAAATGATAACAGTGAGATCATCACTGATTCTACATTTCATGTTTCGTTCTTTATTAAAACAAAAATAACAAAATCCAAAATAGCAACAATAATTAACCGAAAGAGACAAAACCTTTTCTTTAGTTTAAGAAGACATTTGCGAAATCGCATAGAAAATATAAGTGCCAGAACAGTAATTCTTCAAAGTAATAATAATTATTATTTTGAAGTTTGTTTTTAATATTGATATTAAACACGATATAAGCAAATCCAGGTGCCTCAAATAGGGCAATTGACGGCTGCGACGCCAACAGTTTGGGATAAAAGTACAAAAAAAAAAAAAAAAAACACCATCCAGGTCCGTTTTATTGACCTTCAAAGCATCTTCATGTGGTATAATAATTTAAATACAAAGCCCTTTACTTAAACTATTAACGCAGATTTGTGTTATTTAGAAAAATATAGGAACATTAGTAGGCAAACGCCTCCATTGTTAGAACGACTAATATTTAGGAGAAGGTCAGTGCTTTAAAAGTTAAGTCCGTTTAGGTCCGTGACCGTTTAAGAGTACGCACGTCTACGTGTGGATCCTTGTATAACCCAAAACAACACGACACACCTTTGTCAACGTATTTCCTAATCTAAGATCTTGGATATATAATACCCTTCAGGATCCGGAGGACCAGTACATGATATTCTACCAGTATATGACTAGCACATCCATTTGGAATACCTCTGTTATTATGATGTCGTCATTGCAGCTGAATTCTTTACTTATTGTCATTCTTATTCTGTCTTTGATAAATACGGCCACAGGCAAAACGTAAGTTAAATATATTTTTATCAAATTAACAATAGGTCGATGCATATTTGTTTTTATTACAAAATTAACGTATGGTTTTAACAATTGAAGTAATCATGCCCAGGCCTATTACCTTTAATATTTATGTAGATTTTGAAATTAAAAACAAAATTGATCAGTATTATTTGATTTAATTATCTAATAATCTGTTTAATGAATTTAACATAAACTATTGGATGTTTGTTTAGAGATTCGAGATTTTTGTGAAAGGCTTTGGGCAATTCACGCCATTTTTTATTTTCTCTTAATAGTTTATGATCAAAGAATGCAGCACGTAATTGTACGCATCAGTTTCTATATGGAAAGCTACTAGCAATTGTGTTTATGCAAACTGTTGATGTACTCTATTTTCTTTACAGTAAAAGTCGTTTATGCCATCACTTATGTTGTGGAGAAAAGGAACATCGGGACATAAAACTTGCATGCGATGAAAGCTGCAACCAACACAAGACAGTCCATTCAGGTAAGTGATCAAGTGTACACCATTCTACTGCAGGAACTGCAGTAATCTATTGTTATTAAATCTACTGGAGTAATCCTCAGCCGTGTTTTTTTTTATACACAAGGTCTCACCTCGACATGTTATTTTCACTAATTTTCTTTCAGTCAATGAACTAATATAGGCCTCAGTTGTAATTGAATCACTGCAGTAACTGCAGCAGGATAATGTTGTCATAGTCTGAAATCTTAATTAATATTTTTTTCTTACCGAGAAGCGTTTCCATAACAATCTTTCGTTATGATTTTTAGATTCGTTAAGCAAACATCTCTGTTTTGCCTCGGTTGATGGGTTCGTTCCCATTTAGTTTAAAATGCTTTACCCAAAGTCTGATATTATGAGTCCTTAGTTTCAAAGTTAGCACAGTTTTTAGTCATGTGGTTTTGTCTTGCTAGTAGTTTATCAGTCTGTCTGTAGGTCAAACTAGGTTTGCAACTTAACGTATCCACTGGCTTAGCTCTGCCACAATTTTGTTAACAGTCTCCGAAGTACTGACTTATAAAATAATAAATAAACCGGACAAACATAATAACTTAAAAGGTTCAATAATGGTATGATTTAATACCAGTCATTTGTGTAAAGGTTCAGGCCAAGAAATAACACGATAGCATGCCTACGTATAGGTAGAAGTTCAGTGGAAAAGAAAACTATGAAATTGATGGTGTATCCCGGGAAACTAGGGCAGCACACTTCAATTCATAGTTTTCCTTTCATAAAAGGCAAAATCCGAAAGTAGTACAGCATAATACTACTAAATGTAAAACCGTCCATTTCATCGTATATCAATATTGAAATTTCAACCCATCCCGGTGGGGGGGGGGGATCATAGGCCGTTCCCAGCCATAATTTTTACTCTTAAATTTATTCTCCGATCTCATCCAGTGACAAAATTTATTTATGGCGAGATAACTAAGTCCAATTCAGCTTAAATTAAAAAAGTCTTCACCGACTTCCGAAGTAAATACAACAGCAAACTTTTGAAACTTTATTTTATTTCAGTGTACGTTAACGTCAATACTATGACTATTATAAAGAAACTTGTCATTTAATAATTAATTATTTATTTGTAAGCCTTGAATATTTCTGATAATTGTTATTTAATGTCTACTTGGGCAGATGGTGGCTACAGCTTTGCTTATCGCTGTACACATCGATGATTAACCAGAGCAAAGACAAATGAGACATAAGTCGCAAAGCTAGTTTTCCAAAATAGGCAACAATTTTTAAAATGGTTAAATTTTTTCAAATTTATTTTACTTCAAAAACACACAGTTTAAGCATTAAATTGTAATACTACATTAATATTTGATCCAAAAATGTTTTTTAAAAAATGCAAATTAAAATGATCATATGTTTAGTTAAAGCATACTGATAAGCAATTTTCAAATGCAATTTTCACAAAACTTACATTTTGAATGTTCGAACTTTTGATTGTTGACAACTTCGCAAGGAAACATCATATGAAACTGAATTTGTTGCATTTTTAAGATACTAATGTGTAGTTTCATATCATTGATAAATAACCAAACTTTCAATGTTTCGACTTCTGAGCTGTCTCATTTGGCTTGGCTCTGCCACTTAGGCCTTTAAGAACCTACGTCCATTAGGCCTAGTTATAACAGTTTATGGAAAGTGGCAGGTATCGTACTTGAAAAACGGTTAAGACAGGAAATCTTAACAATATGAATGCCCTGACTGACACAAAAGCGGGGAGAAACAACTCAACAGAAAAATAACTATTTAAAAAATACTGTAAGATTCGGTTTGTTTGTTTGTTCAATGTTTTTGGTAGATTTTGAATCTAAATTGAGTAAGTTACTTTATATAGTCTACTGTGGATATGAAATGAATTCTGTAATACAAAGTTAGATTTTTCGTCATACACCAGGAAGAGACAAACACTTACGCGTGCGTACATAAAGGCGAACGTAGAGATAATAACTGTGGACGCATGCGTATTTTTACACGCCTTTTTAACTCCCGAACAGTTGAACTTCCTTGTGCGGACACCTCTCGTAAGCGGACACCTCTCGCAAGCGGACACCTCCCATAACGGACACTAACTGAAAGACCCGTTAGTTTTCCTATCTAATCAATGCATTTAGTACATCTTGTAAGCGGACACCTCCCGTAAGCGGACGCGGAAAGTTTTGTTTTGAAATGTGAGACATAAGGACGTTACATAATCTTAAAACTTTGGCCCTCTATCGGCCAAAATTCTCGTAAACGGACACCTCCCGTAAGCGGTCACTTTTTCCGGAACAGTGGGTGTCCGCTTACGGAGGGTTTAACAGTATTTCTTAATCACTTTACGCGTGCGATTTGCGTATTTTACACGTCTTTCTTACGCGCGAAAAACAGATTATGTTGTCTCTTCATGATGTCCATGACAAATCTGATTCAAATGTAAACTTTTTTATGTAAAACCAATCAATATTTCCGTTTCAGTGGGTGGCGTGTGCGAAGTAAGGTTCCAGAAGGATCAACAACGTGGATGTAATAAGAACTTTACATGCGCTGTTACATGCAGAAATGAGTGCAGCGTGGGAAGAGAAGGTGAGAGGAAACGTTTCAAACTACTTACCTTGTTCAATATGTTTATTTCGTTAACGTGGTTTGCACGGGTGTAAAAAACAGAGAGATAACAGATTGTTCAGTGGTTTGCATAATATTAATATGGAGTTATTGAACGCGTTACGGCGTAATAATAAAGGCAGTGTACTATTTTCATTATTATGGCCCTTTGTGGAGGTGGGTGGGAGGGGGTGGGGAGTCCGATGGATCCGTACAACATCCAAATGAAAAATGGTCTACTTTAATGAAAATAAATAAATAAGCAAATATTAGCAGATTATTATATTATAAAATATTATATTTTAAAATATTAGCAAATATTAACATAGCAAAGCAGCTGAGGCGGCATAGTCAATCAACTATTTGGCGGGCAGGCAGCCCATAATATAATATATAAATAAATCAGACATACACATTATCACGGTATCACGTAGGTAGTCTACCTCGTAATTGAAAAATCCGAAATCCTACCAATATCTACCAATACCGGTATTTTTCTTCTCGAATACAGTTGAACCTCCCTGTGAGGACACCTCTCGTAAGCGGACACCCCCGCATAACGTACACTAATTCAAAGACCAGTTTGTTCTTCCTATCTAATCAGTGCATTTTGTACCTCTCGTAAGTGGACACCTCCCGTAAGCGGACATGGACACTTTCTGTCTTAAAATTTTGATTTTTTTTTGTATGTTAATTTACCTCCCATAAGCGGACATCCCGGAAAATTTATTGATTTTTCTGTACAACGAATACAAATGTTTGTATAAAATCATCCTTCTAAAATGGCTAAGAATCATGTTTGAACCAATCTTAAAAATGATAAAACATATTTAATAAAGTATAGAATACGGTGTCTAGACATTTGAGCCGAGAAGGTCGTAAAATGTGAGACCTGAGGACGTATACATAATTTTACAACTTTGGCCCTCTGTTGGACACCTCCCGTAAGCGGACACTTTTTCTGGACCCGAAGATTTTTGCTTACGGGAGATTCAACCGTATTTAAAACTCATTTGATGTGCGCGTCGTCGGAAAAATCCTCCATCATTATCACCGTCCCCATTTCAAATTGCTGGTACGGCACTGGACTGTGACACTATTGCTGCGTATACGGTACAAGCGCCGCATCCTGAAATAAAAAGCTCCATATTATTATTATTATTATTATTATTATTAAGTTTGCCTAGGAACATGATGGTAAAATAACAAATCGCTAGTCAAAGATGTTTTGCAACATAAAAAAGCCATTTAAGATTTAATACCAATATAGGCCTAAGAGATTTGAAACTGTATGTACCCTAAGCATAGGCCTATATGAATAGAGAGCCATTTGGATAAAACAGGGGAACTTGTTCCCTGGATAAATATTCTACGGCAGCAATCCAAAAAAGGTATTTTGTGTTTTTTTTATTTTTGACTGAATTTTTTAAATTATTATGTATATTAAAGAACATTCCAGTTACCGTATCTAATCTGTCGATATACATTGTTTTATAATTGATATGCACTTATTTACATTTGTTTTGTTTGTTTCAGACGAAGAATCCGATGAAGAAGACATGGGCCTAGGGAGTGGTGACAATCTTCAAACAGTATCCTCAATGACTACTGGAAAACAAGCTGAGAATTTACTCACTAGAAATTCTGAGAATTTGGAACTAATAGACTACCCAGAAATTCCGGCCCCAACATACGACGATTCGAATTGGGGCCTTACAAACGTCCACGTGATTCTTATCATTACAGCGGTTTGCCTCTGTTTAATGATCGTCTGTATGTTGTTATTTCTTGCAGTTCGATTTGTGCTGAACGAGAAGATGTTAAGGTAAGTTGTATCATTTTACCTCAACTCCTCTCATGGAGATATTGTAATGGGATCCGTCTGTGTGTGTGCATGTGCGTCTATATTCCAATATGCTAGTCAGATTTACTTCAAATCTTGTCGGAACCAACCGTGCCTCGGTCCTCCATAGATTTGACGCCGATCCAAACTTGGGGTCAAAGGTCATTGTGTGGTCATTGGATAAATACCCAAAAGCCGTTAAAACACTTTTTTAACTTTATTTATATAGCGCTATTACCATAGCACTTCACAAATTTCAAAAAAATTACAATATACAACAATTGATGGAAGAAAAAAAAACGATACATATAAACTCACTTCATATTCATAATAATTTAGCAGGTCAGAGGCAACACTCACATTTGTGTCGGAGCAACCACTTATAAGCTTATCCCTGTAAGAGAAAATACTTCATTAGTTAAAATAAACTAAAATAAAAATAAACTTGGTCATTACCAGCCAAGGTTCATGGGTCAACTTGCGGTCGTGAGTGGCTAGGGTTCAGAACTTCATATTCCTAATAATTTAGCAGGTCAGAGGCAACACTCACATTTGTGTCGGAGCAACCACTTATAAGCTTATCCCTGTAAGAGAAAATACTTCATTAGTTAAAATAAACTAAAATAAAAATAAACTTGGTCATTACCAGCCAAGGTTCATGGGTCAACTTGCGGTCGTGAGCGGCTAGGGTTCAAAATTGTTCAATTGAGCTCATATTGATCAATATTGATAGTTAAGATCTTCTAAACATAAAATAGGTCTATACCACACCCTAGGTGTCAACTACGAGTCATGGCGGATAGAGGCAAGGGTGCAATTTGAGACGTTTGTATTGTTTTATTTAAGCAATACGTGGCATTTTGAGATATTTGCAAGAAAATGACATTTATTTTGGAACTTTCTTTCATGTTAAACCAAACAAATTAGATTTACTTTTGCTACGTTTCGGTTAAGGGCCTCGGTAACCATATTCACTCAAGTGACGTGTTGTTTTGGCGTCGTCACAGTTCGTGTCTCGGTGTTGTCTAGCGCCACCAATTTTTTTTCAGCTTTTTGTTGGTGTCCCCCGCTGGGTATATCTTGGGTCCAGCTGGTTTGCAAATTGTCATAGATGTGACTTAATTCATGGCCTCTTTGGTCTCGATTTATGTTATTATCTGTGATTCTTATCTAAATGGACTCCTTTATCTTCCTTGCTAGATAATGGTTTTCCCTGTCTAAAATGTTGACATTTTCAAAGTTTGGGATGTGATTCTCCTTTATAATGTGATCAGTAATAGCCGATATATGTATAATGTCTGATTGGGATTGACGGGCACTTCTTGTTCTTACTCCTGAGTTATTTTTTTCCACATCTGTTTTATGTTCATTTGTTTATGACATTTGTTAACAAAATTCTATTTTTTTTTAAGACAACATATAATTTTGTTGGCAACATTGCGTTTTGTCGAAACACATCAACAAAAACCTTTCTGTTTATTATGAAGTAGCGAATGGCTCAAGCATGCCCCGTATAGGCCTAAATGTAATACTTAAATTGCCGTATAATAATGTATGTTACTTTGTATTTTAACAACCAAACGTAAACTTAATGCTTATCTGTTTTGTGTTGACAGTGAAGGACAATACCCACCAGCAGTTTTCTACACTACTGGCAAAATGGCCACCATCACTCAGGGTAAGTTCACTCTGATCGTGAAACTTTCAAGTTTAAACCAAATACCGACATGAGAACATGTCGAGGAGGAGGATGATAAGTATCATGATAATAATCATGACGACGACTACGATGATAATGATAAAAGACGACGACTACGACGACGAGGACGACGACGACGACGATGATGATGATGACCATGATGATGATGATGATGATGATGATGACGATGCCGATAATTGATGATGATGACGATAACGATGGATGACGATGAAGATGACGATGACGATGGTGGTGGTATTGCGAT
>JAOTQE010036163.1:0-10134 GCA_025631205.1 Nesometra sesokonis
ATTAGTATTTAAGTTTGTACATAAATATTCATGCTGAGAAATAAAAGTGGGACGATCCCACAAAAGACAAAAAAAAAATAGGATAGGCCTAGCCCTCAATTTTACGCTACGCCAGAAAGATGCGTGTTTTAATTCAATGGTTACCAAACGTTCAAGTGTAGGCATTTGTGTGACAAGAATAAATTTATATCATCGGCGAATAAGATAAATGATAGCATTTTTAGAGCATGCGTACATATCATTTATAATATAAAAAGTAGTGGGCCTAGTATTGAACCTTGTGGCACGCCACACGTTATTTCTTTAGTATCAGATTTACACCCGTTAGCGACGGTATATTGATTTCTTCGACATATGCTTTTGAACCATTTAAGGGGAGACACACGTGAGAAAACACTTTTCCTAAATAATTGAATTTTTATGAAAGTTATGTTTCATTGATACGTTATACAAAAAATTAAAAAATCTACAGGAATTGACCCCCAGTTGACCTTTGACCTTGCAGTCAGAGGTCAATTTCGCATCTCATTTTATACTTCAGTATTTACAATTTTTTTTCAGAGATGCTACATTGGATTTCAATGAAACTTTGCAATATGGAAGTATACACTTTATATCTACAATTTGACATAGGATTTTATAGAATAAGTGTAAATTTTAGAATTTACGGCATGTTACTTTTACATTAAAATTTGTGAACGACAATAAGGAATAAAATAAAATGTCTGATGATGACATTATTTATGTCGAAATATTGAATCTTGTCACGATGGCGTGTATCTGATAGCTTGGAGTATGCATTATACTTTCTTACATGAAATTGATTTGTGGACCTTTTGGACAATAAGGAATATTAAGCATCTATAGTTTTAAAACTACTTAACCTAGACACAAAAGCCTACATCACATTGTACTCTTATATGAGAAGAATAAACACTCCAAATTTGAAGAGAATTGGACTATTAGTTCAAGAAGTTATGATGTTAATTGCGAGGTCAGTTAGGCTATTTGAGTAAATCGCGTTCAAAGATATTACTTCAAAAAATAGTTGAGAATTTAAAAAAAATAATTATTATTTTCACATATAGAACTTATTTTTTAATTTAAAAGGTTCCCAAATAAAAATCCAATATTTAGTGAGTGTCTGGGCTTCCTTTCAGATACATTGGTGAATCTATCTGTTAGTTGGGATGATTTTATATTCATCTCCACTGCTAGGCTTAGGCCTAGACCCACCATAATCTCTATCATTTGACTCAGGGCTCCAGTAGGGTTTTCTCCTGTGCTACTTTCAGCATCAGGTTGTTGGTTCAAGCTCATCTTTCCTTAGTAATTTCCAAACTTATTTTGACCTCCATCTACACACTTTTTTTTATCTGTACAATTTTTTTTTCTTAATAAATGTATTGTGTGTGGAAATTGAATAAACAAACAAACAAACAATGGTGAAAAAATCAGTAAAATCGGCCAAAAAATAACAAAGTTATAGGGTTTTGAAAATATGAATATTTAATTAGTTAAGAAATTAAGAATTTTAGAGACAAAGTATTTCAAAGGGCTGTAGATTTATGAAGTTTTAGCCCATTTAGGAGTCTGAATATTGTTCTGAAACTTATAGGAGCTATTCTTTAGTGTATATTGGTAAAATGGTAAAAATGCATAGGCCTATTTGATCAAGATTCTTACTTGTGTCTCCCCTTAAGTGATGCACCCCTGACACCATGATGCTGCATTTTTGCAAGAAGAATATCGTGTATCTATCTGTCGTGTCAAATGCCTTAGACAGACCTTCATACATTTTACCAAAACTTAACTCAGTTATGGTAACAGAAAATATCTGCGGTAGAGGGCGCTAAACAAAATATCTTGTGGACCAGTTGGTGTTTCATATCTATTAAGCCTATACTAGTGTATTTGGTTATACCATGGTTATACTTAAAATAAACAGTTGGTTACTCAATCCGAAGAGATAGAGCTCATAACTGGAGTTACAATTTTGTGGATTCGCAATTTGGTTACTCAATCCGAAGAGATAGAGCTCATAACTGGGGTTACAATTTGGTGGATTCGCAATACGGTGCGCCGCCTATCGGTTGCCATGAACTGGGCGATTTTCAACTTCGGGGTCGACATCCCGGGTGTCACAGCAAAGATCGTAAACAAATGGTCAAGTAAGGCCTTTAAAACACTTATTTGTGTTTATTTTGTGCTCTTGGTTGCTAAAAAAGTTCATCAAATGAACTAGGAGGAAAAAAATATATAAAAAAACCAAAGAAATATCAACGATAAATTATCGGATAATTACATTTGTCATTATTTTAATAATGTCATTAACTGAATAGGGTGTGTACAATAGAAGGTTTGTAAATGAGAAGTTCGTAAATGAGAAGGTCGACTGTATAGTCTTAATGATGTCAGGTAGTCTTCCGGGTAGTCGACCCTCTAGTCGCACCCGTCGATGCATGCCCGGTCGATAGGTGGAAACAATCACTGAGGAGCATCCTGGTGGTAATTAGACAGGAGCCATGGAAGGGAAACAATTACCGATATCTATCTTTTCCGAATAGTAGGGCCTAGGCCTATGAACTTCAACGTGCACAATGAGCAAGTAGACCACAGGACCAAAGGCTTCACATCTCGAGCGAAAGCTGCATTAACCTGCTGGGATCATCCAATGATACCATTTGAATCACATACATGATACAAAACATATAAGTTTTAAAAATATTATAAATAAAAACAAAATAAACCCTGTAAAAGTATATAGTAGGACACCACAAGGGTGTTTCATATCTCACATAGGCCTACCAGGGGCGGATCCAGGATCCACCGAAAGAGGGGGCCCACTTTTATGTCGAGATTCGGGTGGACGTGGTTGCCCGTTTTATTTAAAATTGTGCAAAAAATGTATTTTTTGGTTTCAAAAGGGGGGGGGGGGCAGGGTCCGTTTCCCCCCCCCCTTGGATCCGCGCCTGCATACCCTGTTTGCATTTCGGCCATTCCGTTGTGTTGGTTTATGGCATCGGATCCGTAGCGTCTTTACATTGGAATCCATAAGACCCTCGGAGGGCGGTATAATCTACAAAACATGGGCGGATCCAGGATTTTGCAAAAGAGGGGTTAACGTATGGGGTGGGGGAGTGTTAACGGTTTCAAACGGTATTGCCTTAAGCTTGCGGTGTTTCGACTATTTCCTGCCATAAATGTTGTAAACCTAGTCTGTATTTTATTTTGAGGTAGGCCTACATTTTAGAGGGGTGGATGCAATATAATAGGGGGTGGACATGTAGACTACTTAATAGATGGAAACGCGCCATATCCCCTCTAAATCCGCCCCAGTAAACCGTTGTGTTTTGTCAATTCAGGTTCTCCTCAAACATACCCTCACCCCTCCCCCGTATCCCTCCACATTGTCCTCCTCCAATTTTCCTCCACATTGTTTGGTTAGAGGGTCAGAACTGATTATGAAACCAACAATTTGAAGTCCCAGGAACATTACGAAATTTGGACGTGACGTCCTGCTTTGTGAGTCACTCATGTAACGTTTTAAAACTCAGCCAAACGGCTGGATTTCAAAATGACTGCCGCTTTTATATTATTAACACAAAGGTCCAAAGTCTGCTGAAAATGGCGGGAGTCTCCTGAATTTTTGAGTCATCTCCCGCCCTCCTGAAAAAATACATTTTTCTCCTGAAAATTTTAAGTGACTCCCAAAAATACATAGAGTGGATTTTGGCCTAGCCTAGGAACAAAACCCATTGTCCATTCTAAAAACACCAGCTCTGCTCAGTAATAAAATACAATAATATAGATATTTTTATATTTTTATGTACTTTTTCTGTGTTCTGTTTTTTATTGTGACACGTCGCACATTTGCATTTACGCAAATTTGATCGACAAAGCAGCTAACATAAAATCTCATGGTTTTGCACTTCTCAAACTTGGGACCTCTGTTAACATTATTTGTGAGTCAATTCTAAATTGCACTCTAAAACTATAAATAAATAGTTACAAACTTAGGCCTATAGACATAGTTTTATATATTTTTACTTGATTTTGTTATGTATCAATCCAGATGAAGTTTTAAAACTCAGATAGGCCCTAAGGCAAAGTTTTTTTTTCAAAATGGCTACCGCTTTTATATTATTAACATTAGGCCTAATAGGCCTGTCATGACAGAAATAAATGATGCTATACTAATGAGAAGTCCAAGAATCATGTAGGTGACAAATCATTATTAATATGCACATTAAATTAAATATGCAAATTTGTTATAGCACTTAACAATTAAAATAAAAATAAAATGAATTTCAGTGTGCCGATCAGGGCCCCTGTGTGCCTATCTGGCTTTCAGGGGTTTTTTTTCAAAAAGTGTCCCTTAAAAAGCTTATAATTGTCAAATAAATGGATGAGTGAATGAGTGGGGGAGTGAGTGATTGAGTAAATGAATGAATGAATGAATGAATGAATGAAGGAATGAATGAAGGAATGAATGAATGAATGAATGAATTAATTAATAAATGAATTGAATGAATGAATGAATGAAAGAATGAATGAATGAATGAATGAATGAATGAATGAATGATGGAACGAACGAATGAATGAATAAATTGAACGAACGAACGAATGAATGAATGAATGAACGAACGAACGACGAATTTATTTATTTATTACAAATTCGATACAATAATTGTTGAATGACCAGGGCGTGTCTAGAGGTAAACATGGGCAAAGCCCAACATAGAAGTGGTTTCCTCTAAACCCTGGTTCAATACAATAAAATAAAAAATAAATAAAAAACAGGTAGGCCTACACATAAATCTATACACATAATAAAATCTATGCACATGCTAAAATCTCAATAATAAATATATACAATAAAATACATTTCATTTAACCATTCATTAAAAAAAATATTTTAAAATGAATGAATAAAAAATATGGCAATAGCATTATTTAAGAAATTTGAATGTTCTAGAGACAATACAGATAGTTTTGTGCTAGCTTAAATTTGCACTTGCTTAAATTTGCACTTTCTCAAACATGAAAACAACTTAAAAGTGCAGTCATAAATATGTTCGGCTGCAAAAGAGTTTGTTTGCTTATTTGCACTCGGTTTTTCCACACGGACCATACTCTTTGCACACGGTACATAAGTAAAGTACTTTATGACGTCATATTTTTCCACACGTGCTTAGTTTCAAATTGAATATAAATACAGTATCGGCGTTACCAAATTGCGCTATCTGTTAGTGATTGACGAAAAGTGTAGTACACGTTTTTACTTACAACTGAATATTTTACGAAGCTACTGTACCAAAATGCCGAACCCATGCGATTGCAAGACATGTAAGTAAAATTTTGAATGTTGCTTAATTTACAAATACAGGCGTGCGTGATACTTGAGTAATGTGTACTGATTCCAGCAGGTGGTGTTTGTGAATGTGTCAAGTCAAAACGTATGCTAATTTAGGCTAAGTATACAGTCTTACTCTAACGGGGCTAGAGGTAACCTACTGTATTATAATTTATAGATTTTATAATTGAAATCCTGACTTCGCCAACTTAAAATAGTGTGTTGGTTGATTCTTTATTTTTTTTAAAATTTTGTACAGATTTTTTTTCTCGCAACGACTAATTAATACGTACACGGTACAGTAGTACCCGAAGTACCATGGAGAAAAAAATTCTCCATGGACGGTAGTACTGACTTTCTGCAATCGGTTAATTTTAAAGCATCGAAGTGAGGTTTTAGGGCCATTGAGGCCTAACTTCTCACGCAAATATCAAGTATAGGCCGAAGGCCCATGGGCTTGGTCCATGTGGAAGCATAACTCCTTGATTGCTCTACGAGGGGCGGAGGTAAAGGGTTGGGTGGGGTGTGGTTTTAAATCCCTTTTTTGGTTTTGAAAAGCCAAGTTGGCATTTTCTTGGACTTCCTGTTGGTGGGAAGTTTGTGACTGTCCGACATTGCCAATTTCAAAGCGGTGCTTAATACAGTTGGCCACTTGGGGTAAACATCCCATTTTCAACAAGCAAGATAAAACAAAGGGTTCTGGTGATTTTCAGTCAAATTTTTGGTCGTAATTCCTTGTTACGGGCGTATCCAGGATTCGTGAAATGGGGGTGTGCTCAAACTTGATGAACTGTGGTTTTGGCCATCAAAAGATATGCCTGCCAAGTTCATTGACAAAGGCACTAGAATACTGAACATGTTGTTGCATGATATTGTCAATCTGTTTTTATTTTTCCAGCTGGAAACTGCATCTGTGCCAGCCAGGATTGCCCAGACAGTTGCAAGAATTGCCAGTGTGGCCCATCTTGTAAGTGCTCGGAGGGTGGAGCATGTGTTTGCAAGAACACTCTAGATTGCTGCTCAGGTAAGTTAAACGTGCAAGAAATAAGATAATAAGAATAAGACTTTAAGGGGAGGGTGGCCTTGAAGTTTTGAAGTTCCCTCCACCTAAATTGACAAAGATCACAACTCGTGATCCACCCCTGCACTTATCCTGCATGTCCAGTCGAGTACCCCTCGGAAGCAGATTAAATGGCTATTCATTATGCTTTAGTTAATCATAAGTATATTCGGCCCTATTTTTTACGATTTTTTTTTTTTTCACTTGAGTCGTGTATTAAAAAATATAATAAAGATAAACGCTAGATTTCATTCCTATTCTTTTACACACACAATAGCGAAGTGGGTATTTTTTTATCAAATACAAATGGCTACTTTACACTATATAAAAACATCAATCTTGGTTAAAACACACAAAAATAGTATTCTTATATTTTAGAATGACCGTTGATTTTTCACAATTTATTTAAAATAACCCTCTTTCAGACAGTTTGCATGTAAACGAATAGGGATTTTATCTTGTAATTTGAACTATCCCCCCACTAAGCAATTTCGTCTATTTCGCCAATAATTATGATAGGTAAAATGAATGGTAAAAATTCAGAAATGGGGCCGAATACCTTTTTATGATGAAGTAAATCATATAAGGAAGATAATTCTTTTGGGTGAACCTGCCCTTTAAATAAAAATTAGTATATGGGGCCTTAAGCACCTCCTTCAGAGAAAAATTAAAATGTCAAAGGAAAAGAAACTGTCAATTTGATTCCACTGTAAATAAGGTAAATAATGGTGCAGCGGTTGCGTTTCAGACTTCCAATCATGAGGTTGGTGGTTTAGGCTCACTCTCGTCGCTGTCTGTGTTCTTAGGCAGGACACTTTATCCACATTGCCTCTCTCCACCCAGGTACAAATACCATATGCGCAGAATACAGCTGCAATATTATAGTGGATTGTATTCCATAGGTGGGTGTTCCAATGACTAAGGGTAGTATTTAGCGCTTATTGCCTTGGCAATAAGCGCTAAATAAAAGTCCGCATAAAATTTGATGAGACAAAATAAAAAAAAAAAAAACGTTGCCTCTAATTTCGTGCTGTCCTGGTCCCTAAAGGTGGTTTTCACGCCCACAATATTCATATTTTACCATAGCTTTGGAGTTGTGAAATGTGAATTTTGTTGTTGGAGTCCCATTTCAGGGGACCGATCCCCCCTGAGTTGTCACTGGGGACGCATCCCCATCCCCCCTCCTCTTCCGCCGCCTATGTACGGGAGAAGCAAGTCTTTCAATTCTGTTATTTCCTCCATAAACGGAGCATCATGTATCCATGTGCTGTATTGTAGTTTTCAATTTCCACTGTCCTAACTGAAAATCCTGTTAATGTGACAATTTTCTTTATATTATTCAAATGTTTAAAATTTATTTCTAAACTAGGATCAGCATGCAATTGCGGACCAGACTGCAAATGTCCGGCGGGCTGCTCGTGTTGTAATTAGGCCTGGCCAGCAGGCCTAACCTGAAAGCTAACTTAGTAAGTAGTACATTATTTTACTGTATTTCAATATACTTCCCTCAAGGGATAGGAGTCCAGATTGTCTAAATAATGTCAAAATATTAACCATATGTTCTCTTTGAAGCTTATTTGGTAATGGATTTTAAATGAGCAGCTTTAATATGATGGAAAGTAATTAATCTCATGGGTTATGCAATTATATTGGCTTCAATTGGCCAGACTAAAAAAAAATTGTGGTAATATACACTGAAACATTTTACATACCCAGATGTACGCATAAAGTGTTCAATAACGTCATAATTTTTAGATATTGTTTAATCATCACAAATAAATTGGGAAAAATTTATATTCAAAACTTTCATTTCAAACATTCAAATGACCAAACATAAAGTGTTTTAATTATATTGCTTGAATGTTTCCATGGTGAAATGTCAAACATAAACATTGTGGTAGACCACGATAGTTGTAAGCTATTCAACATTTTGATTGATATGCTTTGATCATCCTTAAGAGTGAGAATGATGCTTAGTATAGCTAGTACTTCACAATACCATAATTGGTTGAGATATTGTCTTAGTCTTTAAACCTCCTTGAAATGATGCTTTGTTTCAGCTAGTTTTTCCACCCATACTATAATTAATTGTGAACAATTGCTATTTTTTTGGTCTTCACATCTCCCAGAAACGATACCTTTTTGTTTTAGCAAGGTTTTATTAGTGATCTGCTAATAAAACCTTGGTTTTTAGTCTAGTCTCTCCACCCATACCACAATTTTAATCTTCACACCTCCTTAAAACAATGCTTTGTTTTAGTTAGTTTCTCTACGTCTACTCTCACTTAGTCTCGGCCCACTTATTTACAACCCCACTCCTGAGGACGATCAAAGCACATCAATAGAAACGTTGAGTAGCTTACATCTACATGCGTGGTGTACCGCAATCATCATTTAATAAATCATTGAGCGTCAAAGAGTACCTTATGTAAGGCACTTAATTGTGTTTGATAATTTTAAGTTATTCCAGGAACTTTGCTTGCAGTGCGCCAAATTCTAAGAAAAATGCTTACTATTCTGCTGTTACTGCACACGCACATATCAACCGAAATGAACTGGAGCGCGCCGATGCAACTACCGTGTCAATCATATGTTCAAAACTCTCGTACATGCAAAGACGGCAATTGTTGAAAGTGTTTTGCTCATGTGTGCGGCCAAAGGGTAATGCTGGCCAAAGGTAATGCCTAGCACGAGGCACTTTGCTTAGCAAAATTTCTCAGTGTGTGCCAGGATTAAGAACATGCATGAGTCATGAGCTTTGCTGTTGGATTTAACAAAGAACAATTTTTATCTTTCAGATCATTCGGAACCCACATTTAAAATACATCTTTGACGACTGTACACAGAACAACCAAGCTTAAAATGCAACAATGGAGTGAAATCAACCAACACTGTATCTTGTAATATACAAAGAACATATCCTATTGTATAAACTCCCCAAAGATTTGAATTTTGTATTTCTAAATTGATGTTAGATGTGGTAATTATATATCAAAATTTGCTGTAATTGTTTGTGTGTATATATATATAATTGAGGAAAATAAATGAATTCTTATAGTAACTTATGGAACTCTGTCTCTTATGGTACTACCAGGTTTCCCAAAATCAACCATCCTTAACAAGATAAATTTTTTAATTGTTCCCCAGACATGTTTACTTATACCCACATTGGTTTTTAGTTTAAATAGTAGCGAGTAGTGGGTTGTATTTCCAACCCACTCTCAACATACTAAACTGAGTACCGTAAAGGACGGTTGGTTTTGGGAGTCGACTGTATAAGAGATGCAGTCCCGAGTGGAAAAAAATAACAAGTTTTTAAATGCTACACTAGTTTGTTAGAGGCCGATATAGGGGCATATCCATTTATCCGTACATCTGAAACGTTCTCTCCGTAGTGGTTGGATGTGTTTTTTTTCCACTCTGTACCGTATCTCAACTGGTTTGAAAATTTACAAAATTTGCAGTCTACATTGCTTGATGTTAACATTTCTATCATCTGCCCATCTTGGATTGGATTGTCTGCGCCAGGATTTCCCCAACAGCAGGGCAATTAACCCGACAGGGGGCACGGGTCCCCCGACGAGTTGGCCAAGCTTGAATTTGAGGTGGGCGTGTCCCCGATTTTCAGTCTGAAGAGCAAAGTTATTTGCCGTGTTTTGCGTGGTTTTTAGCCCGTTTTGGTGCTTGGGGCTTCGTTTGTCTCTTGGCATTACCCTAC
>JAOTQE010036174.1:0-10133 GCA_025631205.1 Nesometra sesokonis
CTGGTGGTAATAATTGTGAAGTGCTTAGAGGCCTTGGCAATAAGCGCTATATAAATGTCACATATTATTATTATTATATATTTTCAGATATGTTTGTAAATTTTAAATGTTTTATGGCAATAAAGAATAAGAATAAGAAATTAATGAAATATTATATTTAAATGTTAAAATTTCACTTTATTTTCAAATCTATTTATTTTGTAATTATAATGTATTGGAAGGGATCCACTTACAAAATGAAATTTTAATGTCTATGTATCCAATTATTGACAATATTATTACTGTATTAATTAAAAAATCAATTACTAATAGTTTTAATGTTATTAATTGTATACACTGCATGCTTTACAAAGGATTTGATTTGTTTTTAGATAAACTAATATTTTTAAATTGTCACCAGTTTAAATGACATTTTAATGAGCATGTTCCAAATGACAGTTTAGGCCATTATTAGTGTGTTACAGGCAATTAAGAAAGTTGTAACAACATAGATGTTTGATCATGGGAATAGATTTGTAAATTAACAAGCTAGTTCTGTAGGAATTTGACCTAGGCATAGTAATGCACCTGCTGTTAGTGTGTTAGGCTTGTAGCTCCTTGCTTAGGCCTACCAGTTGCTAAATGTAAAGAGTTAAAGGGAAACTTCGGGATTAAAATCTATAGAGCAACTAGTTGTAACCTGACTTCATAAAATTTCACAACATTTGGACAAGACAATGCCGAAAAACGTGTTGAAAAGCGATTACCAAACTACCAGTGGGTCTACTACTCAAATTATACAGTGTTAAATAAGAATGTAATAGGAAAATTGAAAATAAGGGTTGTGCTTGAAAACCAAAATCACATTACAAATATAACCCACATGGAAAGACAAGTCAAATTCACATTAGAACAGGTATATTTTAATGTGAATTTCAATACGGTTTTCAAACACAACCCTTTAAAATCTGTAATTTTGCTATTCTTTAGCATTTAATATAAGTAGTAGACCAACTTGTTCAATAGACACCTACTTTAGAAAGTGTTTTCATTCATGATATCATTGTCCAAATGTTGTAAACATTTATCAGTAGGGTAACACCTAATTGTTCTATTGGTGTATCCATAAAAAAATTATTCCAGAGTTCCCCTTTAAGGTTTGTTTCATTTGAATTTTATGCCAATAACTATAAGTACTAATTATAACAATATAAATGTATAATAAAAACTAATGTTAGATAACAAAATGACAAGTTAGTTTATAACTATGTAAGCTAAAGAAACAAAGGGAGGCATTGATAGGTCAAGTTGCATAAGGTAAGGCCTTCTTCCAATAAAGCTGTAAAATCAAATGAAAATTTATTTCTTTCCTATACCGTAAACCCTTTGAAAAAAATAACTCTGTTAAGATGGTAGATAATGGTAGTGACAAGGTGGACAAAGGTAGTTAACAGGGTTAACGCTAAAATAAACTACCAAATCAAGGATGCTACAAAGGATTGTCAGCAATGCGCTACAAGTATACATAGAAAAATACAGCCATTGTTTAGAATAAACCTTAAGGCATTTATAACATCAACAGGCAGGGTAATTATATACTACCTTACTAGGTAGTTTTCTGTGGTTTTAGGTAGATCTTCCTATTAATTTAACATGGTAGATCAACCTAGTCAGAGGGTATTATTTTTTTCAAAGGGAATCATTGATTAAGCATCATTTGCAAATTAGGAGCAGACTTCAAAAAGTGCAGCAGAATAAGCGTCGCACTAATTGCCCTGTATGAATGAAACATATGGATAAATACTTGAAAATATTTAGAGAAAAAGGATTTAAAATAAAAAATTAAATTAATTAAATTAAAATAAACGTAATGTCTAAATGAGATAGCACATACATGTTTTTGTAAACGTCTATATATGATCAGATCCAAAGGAATATAAAAGATGGAAAACACAGTAAGTACAGTACTTGGAAAGTATCCACATAAATAATTTTGTACATAAGCGCCCCTCTCGCAAAACCACTGCACTGAAGGCTCCGAAAGATGAATATGTGCTGTTACATTTTATTCCAAAAATTATAATGCAATTTTTGAAAGCAATTGTTTAATAATAATTTTTGGTCAAGTTTAAAATAAAGTTTTTAACTGGATTTCGATGAAATACCAAGTTTATAATTTATTTTCAGGAAAATTTTCTATAATCATATCAACCAAAATAGACAGAAGCGTGGTGATTAAAATACCTTCGCTAATCAGATTGTTCAAAGCTCTCACGCTGGCAAAGAATGTTTTCTGTTCGTAAGCATTCTGCTCGCAATGTGCTGCAAAAGGGTAATGGTAAGAAAAGTGCAGTTTGCTGAGCAAAATTTTTAAGTGTGAACCGGGCTTAAAACTTGCTATTTTAAAACTGTGTAGTAACCCTTTCAAAAAGATAACTCTGTTTAACATAGTAGATAATGATAGCGACAAGGTAGATATTGGTAGTTAACAGGGTTAACCCTATAAAAACTACCATATCAAGGGATACTACCAAGGATATGGTCAGCAATGCTCTACAAGTATACATAGGAAAATATAGCCATTATTTAGAATAAACCTTAAGGCATTAATAACATCAACAGACAGGGTAATTTATAAGCTACCTTACTAGGTAGTTCTCTGTGGTTCTAGGTAGATCTCCCTAGTAATTGAACATGTTAGACCAACCTAGTCAGAGGGTGTTATTTTTATCGAAGGGAATTTAATAATTTAAAACTCTACTTACCAAGCATAGATATAACACCACATAAACACCAGATGATCAAACTCATTCCAACACTCTCGGTCTGCCGTAGTACTCCCTTAGGAGACACAAAGATCCCAGATCCTATCATGGTACCAACGATGAGTGCGATACCGCTTATTAGGGTAACTTGTCGCTTAAGTCCAACCTGTTCATTGGGATCACCTTCCAATGCCATTTTACTTTTATCCAATCCATTTTCATCTTTGTGTGGTATTTCGCGTTCTCTCAGTTCTGTCATCTTTAAGTCATACAGTAAGGTTGTGCAGTGCTTCTGTATAAAAAAAAGGAGTTTCAATAACTTGTAACAACAACAACAACAACAACTATCAAGGATGTGATATCAAGTCCAACTGCGTGTCTGTGCACTGATATATAAGAGGAAACACTTTTGTAACAAAAGTATTAGGTAACAAGTTATTGTAGCGCATAGCTTGTCTTAGCAGCAAATGACCCAACAACTTTACAATGATAATTTACACAAACCTAAATAAATCATTAGCAAGATAAATGTATGGTAATGAGATGAAACCAGATAACAACACCTCTAATGTACTGAATAAACAATCTGATGCGGACTAAAAATAATGCTTAACTGGTCTAATTGTGTATAAATGGTACAGTTATTTTTTGTTTCTACAGGGCAGGTTAGAAAGCCCTAATATCTTCTTTCCAGACCATAAAATTTTCTTTGAAAAAATTGATATGCCAATATATAAGGCAAGGCATGGCAAAGCATGAAGTTGTCGCACAGGAAGCTATTGAAAAAATAAGCAAACAAACAACAGGAAATAACAAGCAAATACATTTTTTTTGTATAATTTGTTCCATAACTTTGAATATAGATGTCCGACATTGATAAATGACCTCTTATTTTAAAGCTTACAAAAAGTGTAACATGGTTTCAATATTAACTCAATTTTTCAATTTTGTGACAATTTGGTGGTTTTGCCATGACATGCCTATACCTGCCATCTCTCACGCATACTGTGTGAGTCTCACACATTGGGACCTATTTTGGACATCTCACACATAGCTAATTTTTCTTCTCACACATTAGGGGAATTCTCACGCATACAGAGTCATGCAAGTCGATCTCACGCATGGAAACAATAAAGAACAAAATACGGCAAAAACGGCCACAAATCCAGTGGTAATTTGGACGAATTCCACCTAAAAATCGGTTGGAAAAAATGTTACTCAGTACCGGCGGCAGGAGATGTCTCGCGCATTGCCTCCAAAAAAAGTCGGCAGGTATACATGTCCCATATGGTCATGGTGATGTCACAACATGACTATACTGCAGCCCAAATTTCCCCAATTTCTCCAAGTCCAATCTTCTCTGTTTCAACTTGACAAAACAAAATTAAAAAAAAGAGAATAAAAATCGTTATCAATTCTTCTGATTCCAATTTCCACTACATGTGTCTCGTTTCCCTGACGGCGATTCTACTTGAGGTGGACTACAAACGGTTTTGGGGTACTCATAGCGTCCCATGAAACCTCCATGGATCCGAAACTCAAGATTTACTATAGCTTATTCCTACCTTACTGTATATTAATCTATAGAAACAAACAGAAAAAGAAGACCTGTATAACATGCTTCATAGGTATGAAGTACATTTTTAAAATAAAATAGTGTAATCTACTACAGGATTCCTATGATACCTTTTCTTCCTATGATGCACTCTTCTCCAGCCTTCTCAATTGTCAGTTTTCATAAAAAAGGTACATTGTACAGTAGTGTGGTGCCATGAAGAGCGCAAATAATATTAACCTATTCAGTACACCAATAAAAAAAAAAGTTGTTAGGGGTCACTTGTGCCAAACAATACGGATACTTACTATACACTAACAAAAGGAATCTCAAAAAGTTTAAACAATAAGTTAAATTGTTTAGCCTATTACAAGTTCTACTTAAATACTCATTTTAATCTGGTTCAATTTGATTACTAGGGGCAATATATAAAACCATTATTGTCCTATTTGTTGTCTCTGATTAAATTTACATTAAGTAATATAATTCAAAAGGTCCCTATAAAAGTCTTACAAGTACTTGGCTTTATCTGAAGACTAGTAGTCCCTGGTTATATGTACACAAGGTATGGTATTGTTCATAACAAATAAGTTTTTTAAAAGACATCATGTACGAAGATCAGTTTCTATTATTTTTGTGTAACCTAATACTTTTTCAAAATATAAAAGTACTATAGAATGAAACAGCGTTTCAGCATTCCCCATGGCCTCCCACACTGTAAGTTCAGCACTGGTCTTCAAAACCAATAGGCCCTAATGTGATGGTGATAGGAATCGAACACATGACTTTTGCTTAGTTAGAATGGTCCTGTTAAGCAATGGGTAAGCAAAGAAACAATACTTACAGAAAAATTAAGTTTGTAGGTAATCCAAATTGAAAGAATATGATACACAATTTAAATTAAATTTAGCATAAAATAAAAATAACAGCAGAAAAGTCAGAAAGTCACAAGAAAACTAGAGAATACGAATCAAAGCACTCCACCCTACTGTGTTTGAGGTATTGAGACAAATATCACTGATTTACTTTTCTGACCAAACACATCAAATTCTAACTGACCATTCAAAAATGACCATTTACAATAGGTCATATAGTCAACAGTAGGCAAATTGATATTAGATAATACTGATTGCTTAAATTAAGATAAGAACAGGGTTGTCCAGAAGGTACAAAGGTTGTCTATATTATTAAGTGCAATTTAGGCTGTGGTTTTATCTACTACAGTATATATTTATCAATAAGAAATCAGCCTTAAAAAATGATAATTATTTCTTCTATATTTTTAAAAAATATTGTGCAATCACATCCATCAGCAAGTAACTCACAAATTACAGAATGGATAATATACAGTACTATCATGCTTTTACACTACTGTTGAACTTCCCTGTGGGGACACCTCTCGTAAGCGAACAGCTCCCATAACAGACACTAATTCAAAGACCCATTTGTTTCTAGTTCTAATCAGTGCATTTTGTACGTCTCGTAAGCGGACACCTCCTGACGCGAACACAGTTTGTCTTAAAAATTTAGATTCTTTGTATGTTAATTTACCTCCCATAACCATACATCTCGAAAAATGTTGTGATTTTTCTGTACAACGAATACAAACTTCTGTACAAAATTTTCCTGATACTGTAATGGCTGAGAATCATATTACTGAAAAACCATGAAAAACGCGGTGTCTAGGAAATTGAGAGGCCACTTGTGTTGAGAAGGCTGTGAAATATGAGACAAGACTTAAACATAATTTTACAACTCTGGCCCTCTATCTGCTGAAATTCTCGTAAGTGGACACCTCCCGTAAGTGGACACCTCCCGTAAGTGGACACTTTTCCCGGACCTTAGAGTGTGCAACGAATCACAATGGATTCTACAGACACTGATTGGCTGAGGTCAATCAGTCATCAATCTGCGTGACACTCAAATACAGGATATATGCTACATAGAATAATGAAAAAGTGTGAATGTACCGGACGATTGCGATCCATTGCGAACGGGAGTATTTGAATTTACATTACCTCCGATTACTCCCAATTACATCGCAACCAATCAAAATTTGAGTCTAGTCTGAATAGCGTATAAGGCCGTGTTTTCGCAGGAAAAAATTATCCGATAAATTATGTCGATAAAAATTATCCGATAAAAGTGCTGCAGAAACGAGATAATTATCCGATAATATTCTGATAATTGACCTAAATGCGATAATTTTTTACCTTTGACATGGGGTCCAACCTTCATCTTGCTTTTGGTTCTTTTTGCGAGGATTTCACCAGGGTGCCACGCGAGGAAAAGGTAAATCGCAAAAAAACCATAGGAAGTTAGTGGACTCGCAATACATTATGGCCTACACTGAGTTTGCGCAGTTGTAGTTTTTAAAATTAATTTGATTGGACGATATTTTATCGGATAATCTGAAATTCCTGCGGAAACACGGCCTAAGACTCATACAATGCTTTAGGCAGTACCATTGTTTAGTCATGAGAATCCTAGCAATTTGCAGAGTTCCTAAGAGAGAAAATCAGAAATCCTGGATATTATTTCAGCCAGAGTCCATAACTGTTTTGGTACTATGGGCATGTAAAAGTGAAATTATATGAAAGAACAGTGTTTTTTAATTCTCTTCATTGTTTTTCTTTTCATGGGTCTGTCACTGGTTAGTGTATTTCTGTTTACAATTTTTTTTTTAACAGTATAAAACCTGAAGTGCACTGATCTTTGAAATAGCGCTACATAATTTTAAAAAATGCTTTGATTTAAATTACAAATGAAAAGGTGTTCAAATAATTTCATTTGGCTTCTTGTAAATATATAGAGTGTAATTTTCTTTTTATCTAAGCCATAAGACGTATATTACGTACCACTACAGTTTCAACCTTCTTCGTAGGTCATCGTCAGGTGAATGAACTAGCTGAAGCTAGTTCGTATCATCACGCACGTCATCGGAGAAGACCTACCGATGATACAAACTAGCTTCGGCTAGTTCATTCACCTGACGATGACCTACGAAGAAGGTTGAAACTGTAGTGGTACGTAAACGTCTTATTGGCTTAGACAAAAAGAAAATTACACTCTATAAATGAAAAGGTGTTTACTATTATTTATAATTGGTTAAAATTATTCACAAACGATCTTTCAAATTATGATTTAGTGTCCACAATAAATGAAAAATACTACGTGTTTTTTTTATGTTGCTAATTTATCAAAAATCCTGGAGATAATCAAGAAAAATTCAAATTCCTGGAGAGAATTTGATTTTTCCTAGATCCCGGGACATGATGCAAAATTCCTAAAGACTCCAAAATTTAAGATGCATGGAGACATGCATGGAGACTTGTTGACTTTGTCAGGATTGAACCCAAGACCTTGGGACTGATAGGACAATAGCGTTCCGGTTCCACATCAAGACATTCCATTCATAGAAGTACTGATGGTGGCAATAGAGTGGCCCCGAGAACAGACTAAACTTCGACTTGAGTGGATACATAGATTGAAAAAATGTTAAAGATAGTGGAACAATGTTCTCAAGTTCTTTATATCACCAATTCATAAGAATAATACAAAATAGTACAATAAAAATCGGTGGGGTTGACCAGTAAAGCGAAGCTCGTGTTTTGGTCACCCTGGTGCAGTTACATTTACAAACAACAAGCATACAGGACAAGGGTGCAGTACAGACAAATACGAGTGATGACAGAAATTGCACATACTGGCGTACCTGTATACTGAGAAAAGAAATATAAATAATGTTACATTCATATCCATAGTGAATCAAAAAGGCCACCGGCACGAAAGGAGCATACAAATTATGTATACAACTGAGGGTGCGCTTCATGTAGACAGACATGTGAACTGAGGGCATGCATTCAGGTGGATTGATGGCAACAATCATTTTGTGACAAAATCAGGATACAACGGCTTAGGGGATTGGATATTACTCATGCTTGATTCAATACTACATACTGAAACAGTTAAAACAGCATGATTAAATAATTTTAGAAATCGGAGTAAACAGACATACAGGCATACAGACAGACAGGAGCTTCTTACATACAGTATCCTCTTTTGGATGAGATAAGGAGAAAATAATTTCAGGGCTCACATTTAACCAAGACATCAAGGCCATTTCCCTCCGTTGCCCTCTCAATTGGCCTCAAGTACCTTAAAAATTTGTCCATCATCAAGGCCACTTTCTTTGGCATTGGTGTCCCTTATTTTCAGTACTAGGATACAATTTTTACAAAATGGCCTCTGGTGCCCTGTTGTACCCTTAAAATCAAGCCAAAAATGGCTTTGCCCATACAAAGCCCAAATTTGAGGCCTGTAATTTAACTCTAGATTTTGAGCTTGGGATGACAAAACCAAAACATAGCCTGATGTTTTAGTGTGTAGACGTTGTACTGTTATTATCCTAATTTTACATTAGAATTGAAGCCAATTAATGATAAATGAATTCCAATACATTAACAAAATGTAAAACTATTCCAAAAAGTTGTAATGTACAGTAGTAAAAGTCTTATGATGTTACAGTACAATAAGTGACTTGTACCTACAATATTAGATTTCAGTTTCTAATTAGTTTTGGAATAAATGAATGTTAACGATGCAGATTAAAAAAACCCATCACACTCCAAAACGGTTATTTGCATAATAAACTTATTCAGATTTGCACAGTATATTTTGGTTTTGGACAGAGGGTATGTTTCTAGTGAAAACATGTGAATTTTACGATCACCAACAGAGGTGAAGATTTTATTGAACAGTGCATTATTTAGTCACATTTGTACATTTTATTTAAAACTTAGTTTACCACAGGGTAGGGGTGCAATCTCAAATGATTGTATTGTTTATTTATAAAATGAGCAGAAAATTTCCATCATGGTATTACATGATTAAGCTTCCTAGTTAAGTTGAAAAGTTGAAAAAGTAATTAGGCCTATACAAAAACTAATTAATTAGTTATTAATTAAGAGAATACAAAAAATAATCAATTACAACTTTTCTTTGGATTTATTAAAAAGAAATGGGAAAAAAATCATATTTTATCAGCAAATAAATATTAACCCCTTTTCTGCACTATCCTCTGATATAAAGC
The DNA here is from genome assembly GCA_025631205.1 of Nesometra sesokonis. NCBI lineage: Eukaryota > Metazoa > Echinodermata > Crinoidea > Comatulida > Antedonidae > Nesometra > Nesometra sesokonis. Next base: position 9,392 of record JAOTQE010036174.1, read on the forward strand.
TTGTAATCAAAATGTAAATAGGTCATACTTTGTTGACATTTTGTATAATATTGTGTATATCTACTGTTTACTGTAATGTTGATGTGGATTAAATTGCCTTCATAGCATTTGTAGAGAATAAAATTAAACTCTCAATTGTAGGCCTACTTAAAAAAAAATAAAAATAGGAAAAATAATTATACTTTATCAGCAAATAAATATTAACCCCTTTTCTGCACTCTCCTTTGATATAAAGCTTGTAATCGTAATGTAAATAGCTCATAATTTGTTTCCATTTTGCATAATATTGTTGTGTATATCTACTGTTTATTGTAATGTTGATGTGGATTATTACCTTTGTAGCATTTGTAGAAAATAAAATTGAACTTCATTGTTCTACTACCTCAGATCATGAATGTACAGTACAGTGAACAAAATAATTTTGAAAAATCGATTAGCGCCAGTGCTAACCAAATAGAAACACTGATTAGCAATTATCAAGATTTGATTAGCGGCAAAGGCTTTTCACCCGGCCGTCCGCCAGGTGAAAAATTACAAAACGGCTATTCGCCCGTCCACCCGGCAGAGATAAGCTCGGGCGTGGATCCAAGGGGCGGGGAGCACGAGAGAACATGCCCTCCCCCTCCCCTATCATCAACAACAAATTTTAAAAGAGCACCATACCGTAGTAAATGCCCAAAAAGTTGTGTATTTCACAAAACAAAATCACTGGAAATTTTGAGTCCAATTAAAATCCTTATAA